>SSBO01000012.1:21922225-22000301 GCA_005281725.1 Wuchereria bancrofti | reverse complement strand
ATATTAATTGCTATTAGTGCTGTTATTATTATGACAGCATTTGGCATTGGCATTGGTATTTAAAATTTATTATTTCAAATTTGTTCTTTTTTTTTTTGCTTGCTTGCTTTTTTCAAAATTTATGAAATTTTAAAAATTTACAAAAATTTTTAATCATTAATAATTAATATATCTTATTTTTTTCAAAAAAAAAAAAAAAAATTATTAGCAATGGCATCAGCATTTTATCGTCGTCGAAGGAAACTTTGCGTTTCATCAAAACTATATCGTCATGCGAAAAGTTCATTTTTTGCAACAGAAACAGAAACTCATACCTGGGATAGTTTATCATTTAGTTGTTCTGGTACTGATTTTCCAACATCAAAAATGCAAGTGAGTTCAAATTTTCCTTGCTATTTCTGATTATTTTATTTTTAAATCTTAAAAAAAAAAAAATTAATATTATTTTTTTCGGCTCTACAGTTATACTGAAATTAATCTTATTTAATCTTTTTTAATTAATATTTATTTTGACATATTCGGAACACTACTTATTTTTTAAATAAAATTGTTAATTCAAAAAAAAAAAATCGTAAGGTTGAAGTTTGGATACAAAAATTGGAAAAGAAAATAATTTAGTAAAATTATTGATAATATAACTAAGGAAACAAAATAAGCGGAAAAAATCTATTGAAAAGAAGCAATATAACGTAACCTTATCCATTAGTATTACCTGTAATGTTGATATATTGAATAGGTATAAAGTTATTACAGGTTTTCTAGTAGTGCTAATCATGATTATAATCATGATTATGTGATATCAGTTAGGAGAAATAGATCAATTCACGTAATATTAAGGGAGTGCACCGTACATGTTATCACCTAACTAGTCTATCAATTGTAATAAATTGATTTTAAAATTATCAAAATCAAATCTCAATTTTCTTTATCAAGAAATTTCAGTAGATAATCATATCATTTCATATATATTTTAATATGCTACAAAAATTTCAGTTCCGTTCATTGGAATCATTATCCGATGATTCATATATAAACAGTCTTGATGAAGCAATCAGTTATAAAGCATCAATTGTACACAAAAAATCACTAAAGAATGCGTCACCAAAACCAGCCACTAACAAAGCCATTTCAGAGCTTTCTGTTAATGTTAACGGCCACTGAAATAATCTCATTTTTTTATTTTTGTAATTTACAATTTTTTTTTTTTTCAAATTTTAAACATAACCATCTTTTGTTGAAAAAGAAAAAACCGGAAAAGTTTAATATCAAATTGTCGTATTTAGCAACTCTTTTATATAATCATTAGTGGGAAAAAAAAAAATTGTATTTTCATTGCTATGGGTAAAGTTTCCCCTCTTTTTTAAATAAATGTGAAAAAAAAACGTAGTGAGAACGAACAGTCGAAAGCATTGAATAGATAAACTGAACAGTATGGTACTGAATTATATGTATGTATAAATTATAGAGCTTAACAAAATGTGCCGATATATGTGTTCCTGAAATTTTTACCAAAAATTTGTATGTATTAAGCGTATATTTATTTCCATTTGAACATGAAATAGATAAAGAAGTTAATTGAAGTTCTATCATCGTTGAAGTTCAAGTAAAAGGGATTAGAAGTATCTATACAAATGTCAGCAATATCATACTAACCCTTTTTTCACTTCAATAATTTGAAAGCATTCAAGGTGTTTACATAATTGTATCACATCTTTGCTTTTCATACCAATTAGAAAGGGCGTGACATCGATACGAAACACACTTCAATATATTTGCTCTGCAGCCTGACTTTAATTTCATTGCCTGACTTTTGGTTTCATTAATGAAATTTTGGATTCACTCATTTTATAAAATGCTCATCTGAATGAAAATCATCACAGTTGTTAAACAGTAACAAGAATAACCTATTGCTATCTGGCTGATTTCATAACAAATTTCCACTTCTTCTATATTCCACATCTTTGATGATTAACTCATTAAACTGTCTTCTACATAAAAAAAAAACTCGTAAATAAACTATAACATAACACAACACTTCGCATTTGTTATATTTTTTTTACTAAATAGTAATGAGAAATCGATAATGAAGATGCTGATCGGAGTTGCTGCGGCAACAAAATTATATGATATCCATGAATTGTTAACGGTGAGAACTCGGAACAAAGAATGCTAGTTTTATCTAAATGATGTTTCACTGTATACTATTCAAATAATGAAAGTTTGACCTAACTTTGCAGATTGCTTTAGAATTAAATAAATCCTGGAAACAATTATAATACATACTGCAAAGGAACACTTAAAGAGATGTTATATTATCATTTCTAATTAATGACGTCCTTTTAACTGAAAACCAGGGAGTAACCCAGAAGTGTTTGATCGCGTCTTCTTTTCTTCCTCAATTTCATCTAAATATGGCTTAAGATACCATGTTTCCTGAAATAAAGTAGTAAATTAGCAACTAGGTATAAATGCATTAAATAAATGTTAGCAAAAACAATAAATCACGTCAGTAAGTTTCGCAGTAAATTCAAATTGAGACAGTTAAGAAAGATGACATATGGAAATTGGAAGTGCAAAATATGAAACAATAGGATTAGCCGGTTCACCACCAAACAATAGAATAAACCTACATCCTCCCACTTCGTCCACTTTTCTTTTGGTAACTGTTCACCATGGGATTTCATCGTATGTGCATGATAGAGTCGTATTTTGCGTTCATCAAAAAGCCATGGCTCCTTCAAGTTCAAACGACGTAGTGCCTCTTTCACTTCTGGAGCTGGTTCAAAACACTGATCGTGAAAGAGCAAACCTGAAATTTCCAATTGCAACAAACGTTCAAAACTACAAATCCGTTCAATTTCTATCAAATTTGATATTTCCTTCTAAACCAATAAAGAAACAGGAAGTTATTAAAATAGAACCATATCGTCTTCCGCTCCAACCATATGACCATAAATAATACCGCAGCATATTTGCCAACTTCCCTGTAAAAGACAGCATTTACAATATGCTGGATATAAAATGTAAATGAACTTGTATAAGTTGGAATAAAAAAAAATTTCACATAAAAAAAAATCCCCTTGAAAAATCGAGAAAATGATCTCGATGTTATGCAAAAACACTGAGAATAAACCAATGAAATACAGATCTATGCAGTTCAAAAATCTTCTCATTGCTATATGAGATCTATCCGGAAGTACATTTGCTTAAAATTTCCTAACTATTCAGCAACATTGATAACATGGAAATACCGTTATAAGTAAATTTGATGTTTTTGACAGCTGGTGAGACATTCTCCCAACGAGCCGTTAACGATGGCTGCGAAAGGGCTACCTGAAAAAATTATTAGACTTAAACTAAGAGAAACTGTCAAATTACAGTTTAATCATTAAATAAATAGAATTTGCCAGTAAATTTTTCTTACAAAAAACTTCCATGTAGAATGTATATTCTCAGAAATTTAATATCAATTAAAAAGATCTTTTACATGTTGAATGGCTGAGATAGCCAACTTGCTAGTCGTAGAACCGAATACATTAGAACCAAACAGATTAAAAGCTACGATTAAATTTCTTTCATTATTACAAATTAATGAATTAATTAATGACGAATTAACCTATATGATTTAATAGTATCCTAAACCTAAATTTGTCTTTAGTATCATTAATGAGTCATTAATAAGTGACAAAGTTTATCGGAAAAAACTAAACTAAAGTAAACACCAAAAATTATCACAGTGTTATAAAAGAGCTAAGTCTTTTCACTATAATAATGATTACTCCTATAAACATACTAATATTATACACTATTAGCATTTTGCATAAACAAAACTACTAGATAATATTTGACGTAAACTACAAGAACAGTACAACCTTTGCAAGATGTGTTGTGCGCACCATTGTTTAACGCCTTAATTCACACGACAATGATGGATGGAAATGAACTGTCCCTAAAATATCTTTAAAAAAAATACTCTTATTGATGGAAGAAAGAAAAAAAGTAAACTTACACGTGATATTTTCTTCCGTCTGATATTCCCGAATCTTGAATTTTCATACATTACTCTAACGTACCTACGCCAAACTACACCAATACGTAAATTGATCACATTAAGAACCACCTGTATTCCTATCCACCTTATCTAACTCAATTTTATCCATTTTTATTTAAAAAATTCTATTCATTTTGCCTCAGTCATGCATAAACAATCCCTATCGTAAAGGCAGGCTAGAAGTAAATGAAACCTATTTGTGTATTTATCTTTACTGCACGAACTGATTGCTTAGTTCGTAAAATTTGTTTACTCCTCAATGTTTACAAAAAAAAAAAGAAAAGAAAACAGTAGACATGAACTCCACATCACGACAATTGTATGTTAATATAGTATGCTTCTATTAACGAAACCAATTCCACACAATACGCAACAATTTCACTTATGCTATTCTGACTTGATCCACTACGTATTTAAATATTTCTCATTCATTTTTTAAATATTTGTAGGATAGTTTCAATTATATTTTAGCAGTTCCAATTCTTCATAAAGTATTAACAAAGATAAATGATATCAAAGATAGAATTTCACTTTACAAACAACATAAATTTCATTACTTCATTTAAATGAAAAAAATAAAAGAATAAAAATTACACATTGCTACACTTAAATTATTAATAACCATACCATATTATATAATAATTCTACAGTAAATATCATTTGGAAAGATTAATCGATAGTAATTAAAGTTAGTTTAGTGATGTATGCATTGAAATGGCTAAAAACTTAATAAGAGAATTACTGTTATGAGATAAACTTTTGTTTCATGTAAATAATTTAGATATTTCAAAGTTAAATGACGTTTATTCTGCTTAGTTATCATTTAACATTCATATTAAGTAAAAATACAAAGAGTTTAATTTCGATGTTATAACAAACTATTCTGTCCTGAAACTTCTCTGCTATATGACGCGAAATAAGATAAACCGGTATTTCACAGTTGGTCGATGTCAAATATATTTTCAGGATTGTATTTTTTCTTTTGTTGATAGTGTATTTATTGCTCATTTATTTAGTTTCTTCTACTTATTATCAGCACGAATAATGCTAATGTAAATGTTTATAGACTTTTTTCAGATATTTTAATGATAATTTTTATTAGCATTAAAAAAAAATTTGCATTTTATTGATATGATCAGTCAACGCTAACATCATCTCTATTGGTATTATAAATATACAATAACTTTTCGCGTATTAGTTCGTTATTTTGTTGTTTGAAGAAAAATTTAAGTTTGATTATGTTCACTTCAATATGTCAATTTTATTTGTTTGGGCAAATTTCTACTGAGTAAATCTTCCTTTTTCAGTTTCTAATTTAATCCTACTATTGTGACGGAAAATGTCAAAAAAAGATCGCCGCCGGGTATTTTTCGATGTAACAATTGATGGTAACCTTGCGGGTCGAATTGTGATGGAGTTGTATAATGATATAGCACCACGGACGTGTAATAATTTCCTGATGCTTTGTACTGGTATGGCAGGTACCGGTAAGATTAGTGGCAAACCTTTGCACTACAAGGGATCAACATTTCATCGTGTCATCAAGAATTTCATGATTCAGGTAAGCATTTGCAGTGATGCAGCAAAGATTAATATGCATAAGCTTGCTAATGTTTTTTATCAAACAACAAAACAAGGTATGATGTCGTAATGAATTACGAATATTCTGTTAGGAAAAAATAGAAAATGCGATGGAAGAAATTTAATATTTAAATAGATGGGTGCAATTGTTTTTTTGTCAGGGAGGTGATTTTACGAAAGGTGACGGTACAGGTGGGGAATCAATTTATGGTGGTATGTTTGACGATGAGGAATTCGTTATGAAACATGATGAACCGTTTCTTGTGTCGATGGCGAATAAAGGACCTAATACGAATGGTTCACAATTTTTCATTACTACAACACCTGCGCCGCATCTCAATAATATCCATGTGGTATTTGGTAAGGTAAGTAACTTAAGGTACACAGGATTAGAATGAATTATTGTGTGTTTATTTCTTATTTTCCATGTCAGTGTATGCAGAAATATACACGACATCTCTTAAATATCGTGAGATTTTTGATAATTAGTGAAGTTCATTTATATGTAATATAAAGCAAAGAATAGGATCTCGATAGTCCCAGTGTTTTTCAGCTCATTTTTATCTTATTGCACACAGTAAAGTCATTAGCAAACATGATCAATTTAAAATTCATAGTTTTGCTAATTTAATCGCTGTGATTTACTCACAGCTTAAGAAAATTTCTTTCTTATTTCATATTTAAAATGAATGAAACAATCAGAAATAAATTGACAAAACTTTGTAGGTTGTTTCTGGGCAGGAAGTTGTAACCAAAATCGAATATTTAAAAACTAATTCCAAGAATCGTCCACTAGCTGATGTTGTAATACTTAATTGTGGTGAACTTGTTCGACGAAAAAAACGACAACATTCTTCTGGATCAAATGAATCAGTCAGGTAATGTAGGATCTATGTTCGGATGAAATATGATCAAGTGCTTATAATGAAGATATTTCTTAGTGGATCTCTACTAAGTTTAATTTGGTTATTCTTGAAGTATTTGGTTCTTTTTTTTTTCAATTCCCGAAAAGTATATACTGATTTTTTTGTAGTTCTACATCAACTGAAAAAAGTCACAAGAAGACAAAAAAGACGAAAATGAAAGAAAAGAAGCGGAAAGAGAGTGATGAAGTGGAACATTTGGAAATTGGTACTGTTGTTCCGGAAGCAGAACTGCAGCTATCGAGTGTAAAAGCTGAAGATTTACCTGACGAACCAGATCACCAAAATAAATATCTTATGAGACGGTGAATGGTTATGCATTATGTGGAGAAGAGATTTTCAGTTTATTTTTTATTGTCTCCGAAATTGATTTTTAGTTTATTTTTTTATTGTCAGAAAAAAAGATCATAGAAAAAAGATTTTTTAGATCAGAAAGGCCGGAAAATTCGAAAGAAAAGAGAAATTGACTTTTTTCCTAGAGATCACAATATTTTTAGATCAAAAACGCCGGAAAATTCGAGGAAAGGGAAGAAAGAAAAGCAACGACAATCACCTCAGCGCTTTTCGCGACGCGATATTGGTCATCGTTTGAATCGTATGCGGAGAACACGAACCGGACATAAAATAAAGGTAGCCTAGCCTCCATATTCACTAATCATTGTTAGCATCACCTCTTTGTTCAGTAATTACTCAGGTAGTTTTTATTCAGTTGGTTAGATTAGTTTAACTCTCACGTTTCATGTTTGGATGTGTTTCATGTTTAAAAGTATTTCTCTTCATTTACTTAACAGGTTACTTATTTTTAAATTTTCATATCTAACGAACTTTTTACAATTTTTATGAAGCTCGAACTTAAATTGTTTTGGTTGATGGCCATAGCTACTATTATTGAGATATTACATTCGTTCAGGGGCGCGGTGCACTTAGATTTCGAACTCCAGAGGGCAGTAGCGACCACGATGGGAGTCGTACTCCTCCCCATTGGAGGCGTGAACAGGTAATTTTAGTATTTCATAAGTTCTTGTTCGGCATAACAATTAATTTCTTTGCAAACACCTGGGACAGTTTTTGGTATTATACTTTTAACCACTGTTTGATGGTAATTTATGCTTTTGTGAATTGTCTTAATTTTGAGTTCTAAATCTCATTTCACTTTCTTAATAGTATGTCCGACATATCAAAATTAATGTGAAAAGACAGTAATTAATTCTGAAATTGCGCATACAAATGATTTTTTTTTGCTTTCAGAATCGTGTAATAACACTTGATGAATTGCATCGTTTGCAAGAGAAAAAGAAAGCGTACGAGCTTGAAGAAGCTGAGAGTCCCAAAAATGATGTCATCGATAAAGGAAAAACTGGTGTTTTATTAAACACATCTGAGAAAACTGAAAACAAAGAGGAAAGGTATCGCGGTAAGTCTGAAAAGAAGGAAAATCGGCATGAGCGAAGTAGGTATACAGCGGTAAGTTTTAAAATTTAGTTATTTCATTTTTTCAGTAATTTTAGAGAGACTTGTTATATGTTAAAATACTTGAATTGTTGTTAGCTTGGAGACTTTTTTAATGCCATAAAAATTTCTAAAAAGATAAATAGACAATGAAATAAAAAACATTTATTCTACGAAATGAAGTCTGCGAACTGCATTTTTAGCGACGATCACCGGAGCATATAACACGGCATTTTGTAAAGGAAAAAATTCGGCATAAAGTTGATGAGGTTGGGAACAGTGAAGATATGAAACAGACAAGAAGAGATCGACGAGGGCGAGCCAATGAAAAGGAGAAAGTCGAGGTTGTAAGTTGTAGAGTTTTTAAAAATTAATTTTGTTAAGGCGTGAAGTTTATGAGATTATAATAATGAAATTTCGCTATTCGGATCGCCGCAACTGAGGATCTAGAGTAAGGTGGTAGACCTTAAATAGTGAAGCAGAGGAATTCGGTATATGACCGATTAGTAAGAACTTGAATATAATTTCACTTTGAAAAATCATATTAATTTAGAATGGTGAAAAAGCTGCTGCATTGGATGAGTTAAATTTGGATGAGCCAACAGTAGAAGTTACATTGGACAGTGCCGAAGATATTAGAGATAGTGATGATGAAGCCATTAGGATTCATTTATTGAAAGCAAAAAAAATGGCAGAAGAGAAAACGAAACAAGGTAAGCCCGATTATTTCAATATTTGCTGCAATATTCATTTGTAAATGAGAAACAAAACCATATCGTACTCTTAATGGATATGTTTGCAGCGATAAGTTTTATATTTTCTGGCATGCAGAAAGCATTCATCCATTTTAATCCAAACAGTCTAATTATCTAATTCTGTTTTCATTTCTTTAATCATAATAGAGGTTAAATGATATTTGTTTGATTCTGCGCGCTGTATGGAAAGGGAGAAGTAAACTAGGATAACGATTAAATTTAATTTTCGCTTTTTATAGAAGCGAAGCTGCTTGAAAAGACTGGTAATAACGAAGGACGAGATCAAAAGACGATTTCTGAGGAGAAACAGAAGGACAGTGCTGAAAAAGATAGACAGCATCGAGAGTATAAAAATGATGAACTTGAAAAGCGAGCTGTTGAGAAACAGGATAAAGATCAAATTGTAGAGGGAGATACAGGGAGTAAGCAACGACGAAAAAGTGGTAGCAAAGAACACAGAGAAAAAACAGAACGAAAGCATAGGAGCAAAAGTATTGAGGAAGGTGGAAGACGAAGTACTAGTCGCGAAAAACTCGACGATTTGAGAAGAAAGGAAACTTCAGGACAAAAAAGTCAAGCTAATAGTGAGCGGACTGTAGAAGCAAAAACAAATCTGACCGATTCTAAGAGCGATAATTCGAAGTTGTCACTAAATGGAAAATTGCAAGAAGTTAGTTCAACTAATAAGGAGAATGAAGTTTCGGAGCAGAAAGATTTAAAAGCGGAGCCAACAAAGGCAGAAGAAATTAAGCAGCAAGTAAACGAGGTTTCCAGAAAGCGAAAAGGTGGTGAAAAGCCGAATGAAAAGCCGAAAGAAGTGAAACGAAATGAGAGAAGTCGTAGTCGGAGACGCCGAAGCAGGAGTAATGGCCGTAGGCGACGAAGTTCGAGCCACCGTTCAAGATCACGCGATCGCCGCCATAAGTAACCTTTTTCTATGCCTCACCACTTTTTTTGAGTAAAATTTTTGGGAATATAATTCCGGAAATTGTCTTCCTACAAAACATAGTGATTTAAGATCACGATCTCGATCGAGAGGTTACGTGCGTCGGTTTGAAGGATGGTCTCGTTCTCGCCGGCCTACTAGACGAGAATTGTACGATGAGCGCATGCGCCGGGAGCGTGAACGACGTCGAAGCTTTGATAGGTATTCGGACAGAAGGCGTACAAGAAGTCGAAGTGCTCGACGGGACAGTGATCGGGTTTGATTTTTTTATTGTGAAGGGAACTCGATTTTTATTTTATTGTAAAGGAAATTCAATTGTTATATTACGAATAATTGACAAAATCTTATGGTTGTTATCAAAATTATAAATTGGAATATGCATTGTCCATTTTTTTGAAAAGTGATCCCCAGTTTTTTATGTAGTTCGGTGATCAAACGTTGGGTTCTTTTCTAGCGACTGGCTCCTCAGCTACTGCTGTCAGTGAGACTAAAGTCATTTTAGTGTTGTAGAAAATACATCATAACATACTAAATATTAGTTTTTCTGGTACTACATGTGGAGTCGGCATTACTCGTAACAAAAAGGATGTGTCCATTGCATTCTTCTTGACTTTTATAAATCGCAATTTCAGTATTCGAGACGTAGCCGAAAACGTTCGCCATCTTCTTCAAGTAGTAGTAGCGAAAGTTCATCAAGCGATTCTCGGAGCACTGCAAGTAGCAGGTTGAATTTTTTCTCTCTTTCTAGGGATAAAAAAGATTGTAGTTGAAAGAGAAGGGAAAAATGGATAGAAAAAAATGATTGAAGGTTGATGATAAATGCAACATAAACGGAAAAAGAAACTGTAAGGGAAATGTTAAAAAGTAAAATCATGCTTTCTAATTACTCTTTTGAATTGTTTAATTCATCTTAATTTTTTAACTAATTATATAAGATGCAGCAGTCGTATACTGCCATATCATTTTTGTTTGGTGAAAGGATTCTATCTAAAATTTTACTTTTCATTTTTGAAATAATTCCAGTACGTCATCAAAGCGTTCCAGCAGTTCAGATTCAAGCAGAAGTTCTCGGAGCAGAAGCTCGAATTAGTTGACTTTATTTACTTTTTTGTTATGCACTTATCGTATATTTCGCTGAAATTTTGATTGTTATATGCAAAAAAATCTTAAGTTTATAAAAGATTTCGGAAGTGTAAGTTATCATCGATGTGATGTAGCACGTATGATTGTTGAAATCTAGTAAATTCAATTTTGTTTGAATATGCAGGGATTGAATTAAGAGAGAGAGAGAGAGAGAGAGAGAGAGGAAACGTTCCTCTTTCAAATTAAGCTTCATTTTTTTCGAAAGTTCTGAATGATTTGAGCGTATTTTCTAGGTTCTGCTTCTATTTGCACACTCGTTAACTCTGTTTGTTTTACTGCTTTGAGTCTATATTTGAGTTTTTTTTCATGTAGCATTTCTTGAACATTTTCTTTACTGGCCGAATTGTTCATTTGCACAAACACACAAACACACACACACACACACGTACTACTGCATTTCTTGAACATTTTCTTTACTGGCCGAATTGTTCATTTGCACAAACACACACACACACATACACACACACACACACACACACACACACACGTACTACTTCTGCATTTCTTTATAATATTTCAGTTCATTAAGAATAGATCTGTTCTATTGTTTTTGTACAGAGTTTTACTTGAATCTTTATAATGGACAGTTCCTCAAGTACCATCTATGTAGCTCTGATAGAGCACTTAAGATTCCATCGATCATCGGTTTCTTTGTAGTTGTTTGTGACGGTTTGTTATCGTCATATGAGATATCAGGTAACTGTGATGGGGAGTGATTTGCTGTTGAATTGTCAAAATTTCTTCTAACTGCTATCTATTACTACTTTCTTGCCGCAATTCATGATTTTCATATTTGTTTTTACCACACTTTTATTGTTATATAATTATCATTATCAATAGAATTACTCATGCAAACGTATTGTAAGAAAAGGCAGTGAATGAATTGATAACATAATGAATATATTTCTATTTCAATATTTTAAATATTCCAAATACCCAAAATAGCATTTGATATAAACTATAATCATATGAGAAGTTAGAAGGGAACAGAAGGAAAATAGATAAATCAGAATGGCAGAGTACGATGTTTATTACATCTCTTTTTATATCTCAAAATATAAAAGATCAGTTCTCCTTAGATTTGTAAATTTTCTTTAAAATTTCAGACTTTTCACAAAATCTCAAAGCAGATGATGAACCATACTGTCTTTGTATTTTTCGATGTTTCAAAGTTGCTACATGCTAGAAAAGGATTGATAAAAATTTTTTTTTTCTGGAACAAGAATATGTCTAATATGTTGCTTTACTGTTTTCGAATAAACTAATTTTGATCTTCCTTAATTTAACATTGAAAAAAAAAAGGGAGTAAAGGAAAAATTGCATAAAATGACTTGGTGGTAAGGGATGGTTATAATCTATAATGCAAGAAATGAGGAAGTATTTATGAAGCAGAATACATTTTAAATTATTTCGATGTCAAAGGTTACTCGACCACTTGATTTACGATAATGCTAACTGTTTCTTGTAAAAATATTGGTCGCATTTCTTCTCGAACTGGTAGATTTGTTATCTCATCTACACTGCTTGATGAGAGAGTAAAACAGACCATAAAGTTGCTGCTGTATTGTAAAGTTGTGAACTGTCGAAAATAAAAAATTTCCAAAGGGAAAAGAAGAGTTACATAAGAAAATAAAGATAACAAAAGAAATGAAATGCATCTTCCTTTTGACGGAATTTGATTAAAATTTTTGAAATGTTAGTTGTGCCAAAATTTCGAATCTCAAATTGACTTTCTCACGCGAACATCAAGTCTTACCGTATATTACTTAAAGCAGCATTTAATTAGCATTTAGTCATAAATGATGGAAATGTTAAAGGAATTTCGACAATTAAAACGTATCCTGTTGAATATTTCTTGATTGTAAATTTATTTCAAGTTTCAAATTTTCATATACAAAAACTGCAAAGTGAAAAATGAATCTAAAAATGCTATAAAAGTAGTCCATCAGAAAATTGAAAACTATTGTATGATTACGGTGTACGAATTCTTTCCAACCATAAATAAAAAATCCCGACCAGTTATTGAATTTAGAATTCCTAAACATTAGTCAACACCGCCACAGAAATACCATTAACATAGCATTATCCTCGGAAGAATTTAATATGAGTTAAAATTACAGTTATGAAATTAATCAATTACCAGAAAACAAGAGCGAACGAAAGAGCATGATATGAGAAAGAGACTACTCATCCAGTATTTCAAAAGCAAATCTACGTAAGGAAAGCAGAAAAAAAAAATGAAATTTATTTTCTAAACCAAAATCCTTCACCGTTCACAAAAATCAATCAACTTTACCTTTGAGATACCACGCAAAGAGAAGTATGAAATATCATCATTATTATCAGTTTCAGAGTTGAGTTAAAAGATATGCAAAAATAAATTCTGCATATTTGTTTAATGTAAATTCTACTTCCAAATGGGTGTTTAATAACAATTACAACACATTCAAAACAGACGATAGTCGTTGCGATATTTGATAATCATTTGATTCCGCAAATTGTTTGCAATATGCACCCAGCCGAGTTGTTCCACAAGCTAAAAATGAAAGTGCAGAATAAAAAAAAAAAGTAATCTTGATAACTGGTAAAAATTTCCACCTAAATTCTGCTACTTTCAAACTTTGCCATTCTCATTATTTTTTGACCTTTAGTTCCTTCACGATCAAAATTCGATTAATTTATTGTCGGTTTACTAATTACTACAATCCTCATAATTAACGACGCGGCAGTGGACATCTGATGAAACAGAGGAAAGGATTGAAATAGAACTAAATTCTTTGAGGATGAACGCTATCTTCATATAATACATATTTCGTATCTTCCTTCATACGTAAGGTAATAAATATTTTTTTATCGGTCGTATCAAATGACATCTAACAGAACAGTTATCACTAAAAGGTAGACATCGATCAATATTTTACTTCAAAAAATATAATCAATGTCACCCATAAGTCCTACAATCCTCTATTAAACAAAAACCCATTATATTCTTAAAGTTACTCTCCTCCCAAGACTGAACATGAAAATTCAAATTCCATTGAATTTCATTTTTTACAAACATAAAAAAAAAATAATTTTATATTACCTCAACAGCTGCCGCTTCCACAACCAAATTATTTGCAAAATTTTTATCGTCACTTGCCTTTCTCAAGTACTTCAATGCTCGACCGTAATGAGCATGTGCAACAGCTTGCTTTGCAGATAATATCAACACCTGAAAAACAAACCTCGAGTCAAAATTCCATACTTGTAACTTATAAAATTTTTTTGAAAAGCTATTACACTTATTTTAACTACTGTGCATACGTATCAGAACATTAAATTATTGGTTATATTATCAGCAGGCGACAGGTTTCTTTTCTCTTTCTAGTAATACTGAGCAGAAAAATTCTATAAATAATCCGAAATAAAAAATGCACATCAGTTAAACATTTATCAACCGTTTTGAAACAACATTTTAATGCCTATGTGATTATATTCAATGAACATTATTAAATATTATATCGAAAAAATTGATTACGATGACAACTGTTTAATCATACATTTCAATATATCTGTTAATTAGGTTGCATACAAAACTTCGAGAAAATAAGTAAAAACCTTTGAATCAGTCGCTTCTAACCATTTTAAAACCTCATAGTACGCAGTATCGACTTCTTTCAGCGTAACTTTTACCTGGAAAAGCGATTACAGCTTGACCTAGAAATTGTGAGCCATATTTGAGGACAAATCATAGAGAGTGAAGAAATAAGAAATAATTAAAGAATGGATGTTGTAATGTACATCCCTATGACATTACGTCTAATTTTTTCTCTGTTTACACCATTAGATGAACTATTTGAGATTTAAGCATGCAGCATATGCTGCCATAAATAATCCTCATTTTTCATTTTAAAACAAAGAAAAATACAGCAATAAGTTAGCAAATAAAAAAAGAAATTTTCAATAATGAAAGGAAACCTACAGTTCTTCCTGGTTGATCTGATTCTGCAGTTTCAATAGCTGCTGGTAAAGTATCAGTTATTTGATCTGATTCTAGTGTTGCTAGCAAATCACCTGCTCCACCAGTATCTTCTGTATCTTTTTTCTTTGTATCTTCTATCAACTGAAATCTCTTGCTTTTGTCACGAAACATTTCGGGAATTATTAATCGAAAACATTTACAAACAGTTATTATTAAAGCTAAATATGTTAGTTAGAACATTCCATATTACACAGTATTCAGTGCCTAATCTTTCCTAACAGTTAACATTAAATTCTGTTCAGTTCATAATATTCAGGATTATATGTTGCGATGCATAGTGCTAATTATTGGATATTTATAAAGTACATTTATTTTAATGACTGTGCTTAAGCAAAAGGTTTTCGTTGAAATTACTTGTAAGACACCTGGAAATCGCTGATTGATGATCTTTTGGTAAGTTCTACACTTGCTTGCGATGTTTTTTCGGTCTTTGTACCGACATCGACATTCAAACCATGTCGAAATGACTTTGGTATTTCCTGGGTACTAATTGCCAAATGTTCATCAACTAATGCATCTGCTTTGATGACTAATGCATCGATAATGGCATTTTTACGATTTTCCATGTCTCTGAAGCAGGTGAAAATTTAAAGAAAGTTCCTAACATTAATCCACTATCATTAATCAAGTTGAAAAGAAATAAACTGAATTCGTAATTTGTTAATATACGGGGATTTCGAAAAAGCATTGGAATTGAACATAAAAAATTCCAGGAGCTTTGCTTACTCAAAAATGATTTAAAAAGAAACAAACTGACGCTCTGATAATAATATCACTTTCACTATTTTCATGTTTAGAGCCCAAATATTTTAATACTTCATCTGGCTTGGCTGCATCAAGAATAGCATCTACCAGTTCCAGAATTCGACTATGATTTTCTGGATTACACTGCAATCGTAAATTTTTTGAATGAGCAAATTAAATCTTATAACCTTGTTGTTATTAGTGGAAGGCAATAAATAATTCACGACATAAATGATTCATGTCATCACAAACAATCATAGCCAGTTTTTCAAAAAAAAAAAATGAAGAAAAGAAAACTGCAAATTTTAAGAACAAATGAAAAAATATATTAAAAAGAAAAAATAAGATAATACTTTATGGTCGAATAAGCGTTTCAGTTGCGCTTGCATGATTCGCAAATTCTTTGGGTTCTCAGCAATTAAATGACCATATAAATCATTTGCATCCACAACATCTTGTAATTTTCCTAACCACTGTACATAAAAATCACGTAATGCCTCTGCAATAATTAAAATATTCAATTTAAAAAAAAAAAACCAAAATCACTGCATCCATCTTAACAAGTATTACTTCATTTATGTAATCTCATTTCATTATACTAGGCTGATTTGATCGTAATAGTATTAAACAAATTTGAACTAGTATGCTAAACTTCACATTATGCACAACAAATAGACCAATTTCATATGAATGCTATTTATATGGTAATTACTTATTTGCTAAAATCAGTTACAACTTATTATGAACAGATAAATGAATCCTTTTAATTCAATAAAAACTGTGCTAATACCATTCATAGCTTGCATAGAATCAGGAGCAAAATCTTCCTTCTTTTTTACTAATGCAACCGATGAAACAGTTTTGGTCTGTTTGTGAGTCCATTCCGGAAATGTATACGTTACTTGATACTGTACGTGACTTCGAGCTAATTCTATATCTGATAAACAGAGTGCACCAGCTAAATAGCAACCAGGCCAACCAAATTTCGGAAGTCTGAAGAAAATTTGTTCAATTGTAATCTTCGGAGAAAAACGTTCGACTGCAGAATTGGAAACGAAAACAAAAAACAAAATGACACATACTTGTCTTCCGGAACTGGACCAATGTATACCACACTAATTTCACCTGGTTTCATTCTCTTCGTACCAAATTTTTTCCCCTCCCCTTTTACAGCACCTGAAATTAGAGATAACTGATATTTTGAAAATTGCTTTATACTATAATTCTTTATTGGATATGAGAGCAAATGGAAGTGATGAGAAAGCTTAAAACAAAAAAAGAATTAAATTATATTCAAAATTAAAATGGCATTTTATATTCCAAAGTCGACACATACAACAGAAATTTAATGAAATTTCATATGAACTTAATTGTAGACAAAATTAATTTTAGATAAAAAACAGATTTCAATTGAAACTGAAAAAACTCACTTTCGTAATTAGAAAAACAATCCAAACTAATCGGTGTTGCAAGTTTCAGCCTTAAAATTAGGACCGTTTCACGGTATTTCTCTAATAGCGATGCATCTTCATGCCTAATCTGTACACGAACTCGGTACTCGCCCTTCTCTAATTTCAGGACATACTGAAATTACAGATCTCGTAGGAATCAGCACAATAATAATATATGTTTGAATAATTGTTTTTAACTAATTATTCAGTTACTCCGATGGAAGTTACAACCGAAAAGCAATTATACTCACAAACAGATGTGCTTAAATCTCTAAGCATATTGCATTAACAACCTTGTTATTTATATTACGGACAATTTGGTTATTTAATTAATATATAAAATGTTAATTATTATATAAATGCAAAATATAGCTACTTCAGATCTCATATATTCACTTCACCTTAATTTATCAGTTTACTTCATATATGGCCCAAGAATGAAAAAGCTTTTTCTTTAAGATATTTTACGGTTCTTAGATATCTCAAACAAAGACCTGCCATTAACAGATTTACAAATCACAGTTAACTGCGATTTGCTTCATATTGCCACATGTCAATTTATCTTCATTAAACTTATGAAATTTTAAATAAAAAGAGAGAGAAAAAAAAAGAAAAACCCGATCAGGATATGAAGCACTGCTTCCAATATACTGCTTTGTTGCAGAGAAAATCATAATATGTACATCATCAAACGCACTTTCATAGAGGTAGTCAGTTATACCAGGTAATTCAACATATGCATCGGTCGCTTTTTGTACTAAAAACCAACATTATTTTATTTATGCATGCATCAGTCTTTTAAATGTAATCGCATGCATTGCCTTAATTCAAAAATGATATAATCACGATAAAACTGACCTTTAAAACTTCCAGATTTCATTAATATTGAAAGGATCTGATCAATAATCTTTTTAAGACAAAGACACAAATTTATTTTTGACTGCTAATAACAAGTTCGTCAATGAATATCAGAATGAGTTCAAGATGAAACTAACAAGAGAAGTTATATGTGAGTAGCAAACGGAAAGTTTGCAAGCCAGAGAAGAAGAGATCACGTGGTCCAAGAGGTTGCACTTTTGCTTCCGCTGGTCGAAATGGTTGACATATATGGCGGAATGTCACAGCCGGTCGCACATCTTCAAACCTCATCATCGAATTACGTACGGTAAAATGAAATGGTGTTTCAGTTGAAAACTGAAAAAGAATTAAATCTTCATTAAAATTGCAACATAATTTATCCGGAAAAAATATAGTGTAAAACGCCAAGTTTAAATTTAGCTTAGTTACATTTAAGACTTCTAAGTCATTTTACAAAAATTTAAAGTTGTTCAAAAAATAGTTTCATAAGCCTATATGCCGATCGTAGTTACAGGAAGATGCAATGTTTTGCTGGTGATAAATGATCAGATGATATAGTGAAGCTCATAGTTATCAGATCTTGAAAAGTCATACCATGTTTAACATAGAAGGTGAAGGGAGAGCACCATGAAATACTAATTCAGCTTCCACCATTGCTTCACCCAAATTAGACCACCATTTGGTTATACACAACTCCATGGTACGTCCGCCTCGCAATGGAACAGCAAATTGCTCTTCTTGATTTTGCTCTAATGAAACCGTCTAAACAGAATTTAAAGTCTGACCTCTATTTAATTATCTAGCTCTTTACTAAGAAGAATTAGTAAAAATACTGACGCAAGGAAACGCAACAGCAAGCATTCGATTCAAATTCAAATAAAAAACAAGTTACTTCGTTTAATTTCATGTTGGTAAAATAATCTAAGGTAATAGTTCAGATATATATCTAAAACACGTGCTGAAAGTTACGTTGATATTAGTATAAAATAAAATATGGAAAATAGCCAAGGAGTTTAAATTAAAAAATTCTCACCTTATGAAATTCAGTCGAACGATAGGCCGTATTTGGTAAAAGTTGGACAATATGGGCAACATATTTTGCTTGCAGCTGAGTTCCACAGGACGTCAATTTCAAACCTTTAAAAAAAAAAGCCTTGAAAGATTAAATACATCCTGAGGATAAAATATTACAAGAAAACAAAAATAAGAAAAAATAACAGTAAATGTAAAAACAAGAATGCATAGAATAAAACAAAAAGTTCTTTACACACAACGTGTAAATAAGCAAAAATTAAAAACAAGTGCTAAAATTACTTACAAGCCCAATCAGCATCCTCAGGCACATGAATAAAAAGTCTCTCTGGACTAGCGGGCTTACACTGCAATTTCCGTTTTATTGTATATCGTGAATTATCATCCAAGCTTAGCGGAATAATCACAGTTATCGGTATACGGAATAATGGACCAAATGAAATGTTCTCGGAGTCATAAGCGCATATCTGCAAATAAAATAGCACAATTACAACAGCATGCAGAGCTGAAATGATCATAATAGATGAATTTACTGGAGCTAAAACAGAGCTCCGTCCATGGTCAAATGGAAAAGGAACTCTTTATATGATTATGTTATACGTATTATTTCAGAAACATCAGACATTAGTGAGTGGTGGTATCATCTATCTTTTTAAGACATCATTTTATGGCTCGTTAGCTAATTATAGTAGAAAGTTATATGTTGGAATTACACCAAATTAAATAATTATTAACTTACTTCAGTAAAATGAGCAACACCAGCTTCAAGACCCACTGGATCCAATGATATAGTGAATTCTCGTTCCTGATGCATTAATGTAAATTGTTTTGGATACTTGACATAAGATGCAACGCATGTTAGCACTAAATGCTTCTCGAATGCTATTTTTGCATCATTATCTGAAAAAAAGAAATTTTATAGCAACAGAGGAACTGGAATGACAAATAGTATCACTAGGTAACCTAATAAATACAATAGATAAAGTAAGTACCAGTACAATTATATCCTAATACGGGGATAAAAGCAAACATTTAATATACTAATTTGTATGAGAACAAGATAACTAGATATTGTTGTTGTTGTTGTTAAGCTGTAAAAAACCTGATGACAGTCGTATTTCCGCCTCATTTCGGAAAGTACGCTATAAATCAAGCAGCAGTTTTAGATCTAGAAAACAATGATCAAAAGCCCTATTTAAAACAAATAAATAAAAATGATGCACCTGATTCCGGCTTGAATTCTGGCTGCACAGCGATAACATATGTGTTCATATAACATGTTTGGTAGCGCTCACGCAAGTAAATTCCACGTGCGTTAACATCGTTGATTTTAATTTTGAAATGTGTAAGCAAGGGTGAAATTAATGATTGATGATCGTGGATGAAATTGTATGCATCATCTACCTGCGACAAATTAAGTTGCGTTAGGATGTAATTTTACAGAGGATCAACTTACTAATCATAAACTGAGTTGTCAATCCCCAAGTTACGCTCACGGGATGCTAGACAAGGCTAACAAATCTACCTTCAATATATTAAGATATTATTCAATTCTAAGTGTCGGAGATTTCTCTGTCATGCTATAGAAATCACTTTCATAGGACAATGTTAAATTTAAATCCCAAAGCGAGTTTTTAGAAAATTCTTGCAACGAATGAAAACAACCTGCAATAGTCCGTTACCAACAGCAAAACGATTTTGATCTTTTGGTAATCGGGCAGTATTTTCCAAAGCTAATCGAATTAGATATGGACTCCATGAAATGCTCTGTGCTTTCAAAGCACTAAGCAAACATGCTGAAAAAACATGAACCATAACGTATTTCACAAACAAAATACACATGAAGGAAAATCTCTCAGACCATCATGAATACTTCGACATGGACAATTAATTTACTGTACAGCGGTAGAATGTAATATATTAAAATTAACATATACTCTGTTAAAAATATATCTGAGTTACAAATGAACTTAGAATTTAATTACTCACCGACAGTTCCTGTAACATTTGGTGAACTCATTGAGGTACCATTCATTAGTTGACTTGCCTTCAACGTAAACTTAGGCACACCTGTGATAGCAGCACCTGGACCACAAATCGATACACCTAATGCTCCATCAGCTCTGAAAAGATTTTATGATGTATTTAATTTTCTGTTCATTTGTGATCATCTAGCTTACTTTTATTTGTGATCATTTTCTCACTTACAACAGCGAAAGTCATGTCATTTTAACCCCTTTTATACTTATTTTTATTCCTAATTTTTACTTCTGTTCATAATTTCTTCTCGCGAGTTTTAAATTCCTATTTCTCACATTTTTCCTTCCGACAGTTGTTTCTTTCAAATACTAAAGCGTTTCTAAATTCCTGAATAAAAATTCTCTGTTAACCGGTAAAGTTTTTGAGAAAACCAAAAAACATTCTGATGAAAACCGTTTCATTAGAAATATTATCTTACGTTGGGCCTCTTGATGACCATGGATACAGTGTTGGAGGTATCTTATCGCGCATACTATACATTGCTTCCATCATTGTGGGTGAAAGATATGCACCAACTCCTGCAGAAAGAATAAAGATTTTAGGAATAAATTTAATACCTATTAAATTTTTTAAAAAACCCTACAAAAACCCTACATAAAAACCGAACATATTAAAAACCCTACAAATTTGTACACTTTTAAATTCGATATGTGAAAAAAAAAAACAAACAAACCGATAACTGAAGTAGTAGTTGTGCCTGGACATCCGCCAGTTGATAAAGCTGGACCACAGTTTCCCGCTGACGAAAAAAATAATATCCCATGTCGCCTTACTACCCTATCTAAAGCCTCGATAATACGACTGAAAATAAACATTAACAAAAACGTATACAGCATATGCAATAATTAAAAAACAGGATGAATAATACAAATTACTCACCCTGAATTTGGAAAATTTGTCGCTTCACCATAGGAGTAATTGATAAGATGTACACCCAAATCAGCACAGCGGCTTAGCTAAACATTTTTGAGAAAATCAGCCTTTAAGTTAATATTTCGAAACTCAGTTTCTAAACAAAAAGTAATAACTTACAGCCCGAGTAAGCGCAGCACCCGTTTCCATAGTTTTTAGACGATGATCACCAATGCATAGAGAAACAATCTGAGCTCCAGGAGCTAGTCCAGATTTTTCAGGCTCCTAAAAAACATGAGTTTTTTCCCGAAAGAGTATGATTTGAAGCTTTCTCTATTTTTAGAGTATTTTCAGAGGAATAAGAAGACGATTTTATCAAGAAACTAACGTTAGGAAAGGAAACTAACGTTAGGAAAGTAAGCAGCGGCGATGTTTGCAACATGAGATCCATGACTACCAGAAGGGACACATATTTCCAACAAATTACCATTATCATGTATGGTGATACAGAACGTCAGCATATCTGTAAAATTTGTAAGGTGTATATCATCAAAGACACTCTAATATTCGATTTAGTATAGCACTATTTTTTTCTTTCAGTACATTAATGGTTATAACATTTATTTGTTTATTTTAATGCAGATTTATATTTTTGATTCCTAACAAAAATCATCCCTGGTGGTTTCAATATGTCAAATGCCTACTATATGCTATAGTACTTATGTTATCATAAGTACTATAAGGAGGACCTCCTTAGTAAATTAAATGCATCAATTCAAACATATTCAAATATAAATTCATCACTTTAGATTAAAGCATTCTATACAAAACAAAATCATTCTTGATTTAATAGCTCTAAATGATTTATCCAAAGCTTTACTTTTCTATGACCATCATTCTGCTGTGTGTCTAACCGTCCACAAAATCAAACAGAAGCAAACTTTTATATCAATGTACAATAAAGCTTAGTAGGTCAAATCATGCTGCACTCCATCAGGAAGTGATGAAAAAAGAAAAGAAATGAAATAGCATCTTTCACAAATAAATGAAAATAAATTACCACTGTCGGAGAGCTTGTAATATTTACCGCTATCACGGTAGCTGCTAAGTAGAGGTGCTAAGCTTAAACGTCCACGATATGAAGTATCTATACAAGCTCTGAAATACATTAGACATCATTAACGAGTTATGTTACCTCCTTGGCTCAATAACCTTTACTGATTTATTGTAATGTAGCATGAACTTATACCATTTCTATGAAAAACATCATCTCATTTTGTTTTTTCATATGGATGGTTGAATTAGCGTAAGAAGTGACATCTTTATTAATGATACCTGAACTTCGTGCCGTCATGAAAAACAATGCAATCAGCAACTGGTCCTGGATCATCCATTTTATCCAAACTTTTTAATATTTCCACCTGACTTGAAAGTTCTTCTCTATCTTCCTTATCACTCTAAAACGAGAGCATTATGATGATGACCACATATTATCCAAGATTAAATTTCGTAGTCTTCCAACCTCAACATTTCACTACCCATTTCACTTGACCATACTGCCTTTTTTTCTTCTTTATCATATATAATGAAGTGATCATATGGTTGCTAATAACGAGATTTTTGCTCTGTATTGAACTGCTTTTTCAGTATTAATTATTAACGCTATCACAGATAAGCACATAATTTCTCTTTTATCAATTATTTCGTACTTATCACATATAATTATTTTGAAAAATAAAACTTAATATTTTCTTCTAGTAAATCCCGAAAAAGATTACCAAGAAAAATTTGAAAGAAGAATTTTTTCCAAGTTTTCTATATTATTTTGCACTACGCCAAAAACTTACTATTTTATCGGATGTCCCACCGACTGCTTCTTCATGCGCAACGAGCTGACGCATTGCGTCGGCCATTGCTAATTTCTGTCCACTATCAAAAAGATTTTCCTTCCTTTCCTTCTACAAATAAATAACAAACTTAAATAATAGAGAGAAAATAATTAGTTAATTTTTTGTTCCATAAGATTCAGTGAAAAATGAATTGCTCTCGAAGTAAGATACCTCAAGGAAATGGAAATGGATGTAAGAAAAGTAGCATTTATGCTAAGCTTGTACTTGTAATTCAATAAACTGTAGCATAAGTTTCCAGGCATCGTAGACTTTTGTCAGATATTCTTAGCCATAAGTGAAAAAACAGGTTAACAGATGAATTGAAAATAAGTTGGTAAACTACTCACAAATTTAATCGAATTTTAAATTCTTGCAAACTAAATCTTGTCAAAAGTAATATTTTACCTTTATCCTTTCCAACAAATTTCTACTGTACAGTTCATAAACTGGCTTTATTCCTAGGTGATATTTACCACTTGGATTAACCCAAGTTTCTGGAATCTGAAATCTAACTGAAATTACAATTACTTCAATAACAATGAAAAAATATCCATCAAAACTTCCTGAAACTGAAACATTAAAACATTAGTTTTTTAACTTCGATATATAACCTTTAGCTTTCTTCCTGTAAGTCCAGTAACATAACCATCCGTAGCTGTACGTACTGTCGATGTATCCACATCGCCCGCTCCTGTACAATCTATTACATCTATCACTTTCTGCAGTCCATGACTCGTTACCTAATCATATCCAATATTAGGCTTTGTTTTTTTTTTAAGTGATAATTTCATTATAAATCTAAAATCATTACTTTATCTTGGAATTAATGAAAAGTGAATAATTTTATGTCATAATCAACTAACTTTAAATTTAAAGTAAAAGCAAATAAATAATTTAGTTCTAAAACAAGAATATCCCATCTATTCTATGACAAAAAACTAGAAAACTTAAAAAATTTTTACCTGTAATCCAGGAAGTGATGGATCGATGCCTGTATCCAATATGCCAATAATAATATTCCTACCATCGTATTCTGGATATTTCGTTAGAAACTGTTCCTTAATTTTTCAGTTCGTTAACTTCCTCCATTATTTTTCACCGTGTTCTCTTGCTTATTCAGGGATTTCATTTCTTTTTAAAATTAACCAAGATCACGCCAAAGTATCACAAACTGCACTGAAGTCGACTAGTACCTTTTGATTCATAAATTTAAGAATGAACATCCTAATATCTTTTAGATAGGTTAACAAGCAGATATGTATAATTCTGATCACTTACTCATCAACTCGTATGTTCGTATATGACGATAACGTACAGTAAATGTTGTAGATGAAAAGTAGAGCAATGATAGAAAGACTTAATAAGTTCAAGATATTATTTTATATAGTTCAAATTTATTAAAATAATCCTAGAGGAATTAATCTTCCTGTTTTTGAAAGATTTTATATTAATTTGACAATGAATTGTTCCACACCAGCAAATAATACGAAAAAAATTCTCCAAAGCAATGTTTAAAAAGCAAGAAGCAAACATATAAAGTGTTCAGTGATTTAAATGGATTCACATCTATTATTACCTTTTCATATTGATTATCAGAAAGACTGAGAAACAAATATACCATAAAAATGATATGGCAATATTTCAAACTTATTTGTAATCAAAGAGATCAAAGAGAAGAAAAGAGAGCAATTATAGAAGATACTCATATTTATAAGGTTATCAAAATTTTTGATTGAAATTAACCTGCTGTGTTTCCACTTTTGGCATCAAATTGGCTAACGTATAGTCAGTCTTGTCAACAGAAACATCATCCATGGCTTTCTGCAACTTTTATTTTGAATCAGTTAAAAACTTTACCACAAAAAAAAAAACCGATAGAATAAAAATGTGATGTGAAACGAGAGTTTCCGTAACGGTGATATCATAGATGACAAATGTGATAAAAGTGATAATTTCAAGTGAAAGATCAGATAACAATAAATAAGAGTGAACCGAATAAATGATAATAAAAATATTTTTTTAGGAAATTTAAATCTTATGAAGTCTACTCAAATTTCACCAATAAATTCTTTTGTAAAATGGAATAGCACATCACAATATTCAGCTATACCCGTTTTATGTAAGAGTGCAAGAAATCTCGGGGGAGAGCTCCAGGAAATCGCGGTGGAAGAGATGGTAGAGCTATTTTTATGAAACTTTCTTACACATCACATGTCCAAATAAAAGGCATTGCAATTCTTAATAACAAATGAAAAAGTCACCCTCGAAAAATAGCCTAAAACGCGCAGAGAGTACAGAGAATGATAGGAGACTAGATAAACACTCGAAAGTGCTATATACAGTCTATATGAATTTTGGGGAAATAGCATGAAATTAGGAGAGAATAGCAAAGATAGTAGCATTTCAATCTCATATCACTTCTTAAACCTTTCTAATTTGGGATGCTAGTTTAGGTCAAGGATCAGCTGTAATTCAGGACATTGGGTGAGTGGGTTTAGCTCGATGAGTCTGGGTCATCCTTTGAAAGTTTGGAATTGTAATAGTTCAGTCTGTCTGAACTGAGATTTTATGCAGTTCATTGTTTTCATTTTTGATTTTAAAATTTCAAAGAAAAATTAAGCTTTTCAAGAGCATTGTTTTTGGGTGCTTCTTTTTTGAAAATTGACAATTCTGATTTAAGTCTGAAAATCCTCTAAATTGTGAAAAATTCTTCAACGGCTTAATTTTTCTCTTTTTTTTTCGAAGCAAAATATTTAAATGTTTATTAAAAAAGTGTATTATTCGTTCACCACTCACTTCATTAGGATTATTTGAGTTGGCTGTAGCAAATGACGTTTAAAATTCACTCAAATTAATCGATTATTTTGATTTTTCGAGAAGAAACTTAAATTGTAGTGTTGTTATTGAACCATTAAGCTGTGGATAGTTTTTAAACAATCACTTCGTAAATAGCGAAATATAATTCAAGACTTTTTTTTTCGTATAAATTCGAAAAATGAATAATTTCAATTTACTGAATTTATCATTCCATTGTTGGTGGGCGACAATCGCCATGTATCGTGAAAACATCGTACTTTCAGTAACAACTGACGTTGTAAATCCTTTTTGGGCCGAACAAACAAAACGATTAACGAACAAACAAGACGATTTTGCTGAATTCCAAAGAGCATTCGAAACAGCCGCGTTTAAATGCCTCTGTTATATATAAATATATGAACTAAAACAAAAAACAAAAAAAAAAAATCCATGACTACAAATAAAAGTAGAGCTACGTTGCAGAAGATGTGAATTTCTTAAATTCACTTTTAAAAAGAAAACAAAAGGGGCTTGATTTCAAGTTTGGGAAAAATTCAATCGCTTTCTTAGATAGAGGATGTTATATAAATTCAGTTCTTTTCTACGTATTTTAACAGTTAAAAAATTATCGAGAAAAAGATTTTACACCATAAAAAAAAAGCAAAGTTAAATATTATCATAATAAATATTATCGTTTTTAAAACAAAAAGAATAAATAGCAATGAAGAAAAGGAAAAATTTTGAAAATCAAAAAAAAAAACAAAAGAGAAAGAAGAGGAAAAAAAAGCAGTTATCGAGGCGTTTAGGGAAAAGAACAGCGAAAATTTGTCAAATCCTATTTTTTTTGAATCGAGAAAAATGTCAAATATTGCAACTTTTGAAATATTCTCATTTCCTTCCATTTTTAGGTTAAAATATTTGATGATAAATATCCAAATATAGGATTATAATACTTCAACGTATTATTTAATTATTTAACTGTAATATTTGAAAGATCAACGAACTAATATACACCAGTAATAAAAAGTGGTAGAGGGGATGGGTATATGAGATTTGATCGCGGGGTGTAGATGGGAGGATGACAATATGATGAGGAAAGAGTGAGTTGAAAATTGAAAGAGAGAAAAAGAAAAGAGTCTACTAACTTGTTAAAAATGTCATCCATTTGGATGGGATGATAATACACAAATGGTTTGGCGACATTTTGATCGATATTTTCGGAAGCATTGGACAAAAAAAGAAAAATTGTTGAAAATTGAAGAAAGAAGACAAATGCTATTTAATGACACTTTTAGACGGAAGACATTTTCCGTAGAGATCATACATCATTATACAAATGCTTCAATCTTTAAATTGCAGAGCAGTATTTATCACACAGTTTGAATCTAATTTTTACTCTTTTTTTTTTTTCTAACTTGAAATAAAATAAAAAAACAACAATAAAAACTCAAAGTTAAATGTTTAAATTCAAATGCAAAAATCGTTCTAAAATTGATAAAGTGGCGATATTTATTGTGTGAAAATTTCTAAGATTGAATGAAGAAAAAAAGAAAAGGAAAAGAATTAAAATTGCAAAGACAGTTGGAAATTGATTCATTTATATGAAAAATTTTCATATTTAAAACAAAAAAAAAAAAGAGACTGCTATTTTATATTATTAAAGTTGAAATTGAAATGGTAGCTTTTTTTTTTTCTTTCACGATATAAACGATTTTATTATATGAAAATTTTTTGATTAAAAAAAAAAAAATTCAAATCATTTTATATCAAACTTGAGCATATTTCACATTTTATAAAAAATTTCATTTTGCTTCCATTCATTGATTTATTTGAATTCTGAAACTGTCACTTAATTTTGTAAATGAAATTTATTGATTAAAAAATGAAAATCACAAATGTAATAAAAACGAAATTTTCCATCTTTTTTCTCTTTGAAAGAAGAAAAAGAAGAGAAAAAATGAAATGAAATGAAATGAAAGAATGATTGAATGAATGTTTTGATTAATTCTTTTGTTTAATATAAGTTTTTGGTTTGATTTCTTTTGAATGTTTGGTAATACTTTCTGTTATCAGTTTGTTGTTATCATTTCACGATGAAAAATGTTTACACAATCCTTTCTAAACTTCTCTTTATTTAGTTTGAATGCTGTTGAATGTGTGTATGTGTATGTGTGCATGTCTCTGTGTGTATGTATGGGTGTATGTCTCTGTACGTATGTATGTGTATGTGTGTGTGTGTTTATATCTGCTCGTCCGTTTGCTTATGTATGTATGTATGTGTGTGTGTGTATGTGTGTGTATGTTATGAATTTGGCATTGTAAATATTGGACAATGTGATGCCCTTTGAGCTAAAAGTTCCATTTTTTTTTTTAAAGTAAAAAAGGAAGTATTATTTATTTTATTGAATGAACGAGAGAGAGAGAGAGAGAGGAAGAGGGAGAGAGAGTGAACGAAAGAAAAAAGAATGAGTTTGCTGACAGTGATGTTATCATATCATATCATATCGTCATATTTTCTTTTTCTCATCATTCCATAATTACATCAAAATTTCCGACAAGAATTGTCACATATCATCATTGCATGTCACATATCGAAGAAGTAATAAAGAAAGAATGATAAGAATCACAAAGATAAGTAATAGGGCAACTTCATTCTCATTGATATATATGTATTATTGATAGTAATTATCACTAAAAACATTAATTGTACGAATTGAAAATATTCAATTTCCATTATTTATAGCTATTATTAAGAAATTGATAATTTTCATGTTGTGTATACATGAAGTAAAATGAGAATTAAATAATCTTTGCTAGCATTGTTTTATAATAATTTTTAAAAATTGAAACAACAAAAAATAATATAATAGCGACAATGAATTTCAGTTGTTAATTTTTCAGTTTCATTATTGAATTATTTTGATTTACTGAAATGTGTACAATTCGTGAATTTATATCGGACGATGATTTGGATGAAGCACTTCGGATGATGATGAACTATTCACCTCATATGATACCCATTTACAATATGGTACGAATTCATCGAATTAAAAGTTAAGTTTCTCTAATTATTGTTGGAAGAAAATGATGTGTAATTAAGTTTGAAATTTTATTATTTAAATTTAGCACTTAAATATCAAATGAACGCATATTATTTAATGGTTCAAAGCAAAAGCCAAAAAATTATATATTTATGTAATGATTAAAATTAGAATTAGCACGATGTTGTATGAAATTTTTAATATTTAATGATTCTTCATTTCTTTCTCTTTTTCTTTTTAATTCAATTTAATAGTTAATTAGACAAAAAATTTTTTGAATATCTTTTTTCATTTCTCAGTTGTATTAGGATTGTTCGGGTTGACATGTGAGCTACGATTTCATATAGCCTTTCGAAACAAGTTTGCAAAAATTTTTAGTCGTCAAACCTAATTAATTGATAAATGCTTTGAATCATTAAACACAAAACGATATTTTTTTTCGAAAAAAAGTTTCTTTCGGAAAAAAACCATATCATTTATACCTACCTAATTATCATAAGATATCGAAATTAAAGATTTAATTTTTGAATCTTTTTTCCGATTTTTTTTTTTTTGAAATTATTGTGGTAAAAAAAAGTTGAAATGCGGAAAAATTATGGAAAATTTTAAAAATTAAAAATATTAAAACTTGAATATGCCAAATTTATAGGTATCCAACAGCGAAATTTCGCATTTTTGGTTATCCATTCACAGAATCCAAATTATGGTTCTTGCTGAGCGATGATCCTTTCAGAATGTTAGTTTAACAATCTTTGACCGATCTGAAAGTGAATTTGGATGAAATTTAAAGCCTTAATCATTCTGATTTCAGCAAATTTTTGCTTATTTGGAGTTTACCATGGCACAATTACAAAAAAGATGAATTTTTGGATGTAATCAACCAATTTACCAAATTAATCGAATTGCCTAAAGAAATTCTTGTTATTAATCCAAATTATTTATCTGATAAGGTGACAAATTTATCAGAACTAGTATAAGACAATAGAATAAAAGTTATATTTATTATCATGAATAGTTTAATATATAAAAAAGGAAAATTTTGATGGAAAAAAAAAATCTAAGATCGAATTTGAAAGTTATTTAGATAATTTGTTTATTGATGTACTCCAAATAAATGCGTTATTATTGTAACTATTACTATTATTTCTTATCATCTGATTGGTAATTAACTGACTTTATTGAGTTTTTTTTTTATTCTTAATTGATAGCTACGTTTTGAAATAGCAAATTGCTGATAACTATTGATAACTGATAGTTAATTATCAGTACTGTTACAGATTTCAATTTACATCAAATCAAAAACTTCATACACAGAAAATATCTATCCAACGTATATGTATTACATGAATGAAAAGCAGCAGGAAGTAGTATTGAAGGAGAAACTATGTTTACCATCTGATTATCACTATAATGATGATAAACCAGAAGAGGATGCACTGATAATCAATGATACATGGCAATATGCTGACAAAGGAGACTCTCGATGTTTTGCGTAAAAATTTTTTCTTTTTGTTTTTTTAAATTTCAACAAGATATTACACATTATTTTGTTATGAATTTAAGAATTAGTAGAAAGTAAACTAACAAGTAATGTTTTTGATTATTACTAAATTAGGTAAATTTGTTTGTTGATTTTAGATAAATTTGTTTACATGAAATGTCTTTTTTTCCAGTTAACTAATCAAATTTTAGATCTACACATTATCACACTAATCTTAAATCAAATAAACTTCTACTTATTGCTTAGAACAGATAGTAAACAAACATTTCTCTATCTATAATATAATATCACATTATCATTGTTAGAGGAAGTGCTTTTTTTTTTCAAGTTTCCAAAGAGTTAAAAATGAAAAAAAAATCCTTAACAAATTTATGCTTGAATTAATAATGTTAAAAAGTAGAAATTTATAAAAATATGTTTAATTTATGTTCAATTAAGTAACATAATTATTTGTACAGAGAAAAATTACGAATGCTACCGAATGTGATTATACGTTATCAAGGACAACCGATAGCTTATGAAATATTTAACATAAACGGCTTCTTTCATCATCATTTCGTTCATGAAGAACATCGAAGACAAGGTCTTGGGAAGCATGTTGAACTACGTCTTAGTCAAAAAATCATTCAGTTAGTTTTAATTTTCAAATTTTTAAGAATTTTTCTTTTTAAATGACACTGTCGAAGATGTTTCTCATATGAGTCTGTACGCCAGTGATCATTACATAATATTATCATTGTTAAAATTATAATAAAATCTATTTCATACAGTTTTGTGACATTGTTAGAATTATTGAAATAATTAAGAGAGGAAGGTAAAATGGTCAATAGTAGTGGTTTAATAAGTTGAAAATCAATCATACTATTATTGTCTTAGTCAAATGCAACTTTTAGGAAGGGAGGGACTGTGGCTATGCAAGACAACAGGACCAAAAAATAAGTTGATTATTGCATGATGGGACCGATCTTTATACTGGAATCATTACAATAACAAATCCGGTAATATCCTATTATCACCAATTTTAACCTTCTTCAGTGATATGTATATTAACACTACGATATTCTGATTTGTATGATAATATTCAAATAAAATTTTAGGGAAGGATTTTGGCCATGTAAAACAGTAGAACTAAAAAATGAATTGGTTGTTGCATGGTCGAATCGATCTTCGTACTGGAATCGTTACGATGATGAATATGGCAATCCTATTATCATCAATTTCAACCTGCTTCGTTGACATATATCATCAATACCAATGATATTTAGATGTAGTTGTTTGATGATAATATTAGAATAAACTAGTTAATAATTTATTGCAAAATACTCACAATATCACTATTCATTTTAAGATTAAATTACGATTGCGTCATTTTTTATATAAATGGAAATTACAAAAACACTTATAGATGGACAAATTCTCTTGGCTTTCTCATTGATAATTACCATTAATGGATTCCCTAAATTACAGAGTCCCACTTCGTGGTATTCCCAATGACTATCACGGCTTTCGGAAGCTTTTTTCGAACTCTTGGAAGCTAAATCTGGAAAAAAAGTAATAACCCTTATCAAGCCGAAGCTGACCAATTTAACTGCTTTTTAGGATTATGATTGACATGTAGTCGTACCATCACCAACACTTAAATGACAACATTAAGTTGAATGACATTTCTCTGGTGATATATTGGAAAACAATTACAACTTGTTATTTTATTTGCAAAAAATCGACAAAACAAAAAATACATGAAGAATGAGACAAAAAGATCATAAACATTTGAAAAAATGCCATCCTTACCAACAACAAGTTAAAAAACATAAACATCCTTACCAACAATAATTTAAAAAAACAATTCGTAATTCCACAAAGATGAAAAGGAATAATGGTGCCTTTTAAAATGGTTAAACGAACTTCTCCGATAAATCAAAACTTTACAGGTGAAAAAATACTGTAATGCTAATAATGTTCTTTAAAATATCAGAATTTCTTTCTTCCATTGTGAGTTCCTTTCTGCTTTCGCTTTAATTTTTTCCTAAAAGCACTACTTTCCTCTGCATCGTTCACTTCATCATCATCGTCGTCAAACTGTCTTCTTTTTCTACCTTTTTTCTCCTCCATCTCCTTCATTTCCTTAAATCAAATGCTTGAAAGTAATTAACTTCGAAACTTCGAGACTGAAGAACGTACCGAATTTATATATTATTAGTCAAAATCAGGATGAGAACACATACCTGTTTTGCTAGCTTCTGAGCCTCCTCAACTCTTTCTACAAGTAACATCACATCATTTTCTACTGTTTCGAAGAGTGGAAGTTTTTTGCCGATCAAACGTTCGATCTTCTGATAAATCTAAACAGTATAACTATGAAAAACAAAACTACAATTTGGAATTACGCAATCAGAAGTACTATAATATTTGTGTTCGAAAGAGCAGTAAACACCAGGTATTTTTAAAGATAAAAATTGAAACAGCAAGTACTATAATATTTGTGTTCGAAAGAGCAGTAAACACCAGGTATTTTTAAAGATAAAAATTGAAACAGCTAACAACAGAAAAAACACATCAGCCTTACAATCGGTAAGCACAATTTTCTGAACCAGAAAAAAGGATAAAAGAATCTAAACGATTCATTAAACCCATCCTTGTATCAAGAAATTATTTAGAATAAAATATATGAAAACAACAAACTTCAACGTCGTATTGTGTAACGAACGTAACAGCAACACCGGATCGACCAGCTCGAGCGGTACGTCCAACACGATGAACATAATCCTTAGACTGCGTGGGAACATCATAATTTAACACTATATCAACATGTGGTATGTCGAGACCTGCAATTTATCTCCCTTTTTGGTAAGGTCAGGAAACAAAATAAGCAATAATATACATCGGTAAAATCTAGATGATAATGCACATGAAACTATTCAATCTGCAATGTAGCAACAAATGATTATCCATAGAACATAATGCCACATGAAAAAAAAAGTGCCTAGGGGACATGATTATGTTTACATGAGAAAAGCAATATATAATGAAGTAAACAAATAAAGATGAGGATATAATGAAGTAAACAAATAAAGATGCAAGTGCTGCCATGCAAAGCATTCAAAGTTCCACTTTCTGTAAAGGCCAGTTCTTGAGTAAAAGACAAGAAATCACAATATTTGCAGAAGTTAATGAAGGAAGTGTAAATTCTGACAGAAATGATGAGAAATGCCTTGAAGCAAGTGAAATTAAATTAAGTCAAGGAACAGAAAAGGATAAGGAAATCATTAGTTCATGACATACTTCATCTATTCATAAATCTTCGTATGTTTGTTGACAGCATGCACATGAATCATGACATATACTGATACATTATATATATACACTCACGCCACTTTTTTCTACAAAATTTTAATTCAAAATAGTTACCTCTTGATGCAACATCGGTGCAAACAAGAACTGTGGAAGCTTTACTTTTGAATTTGTTCAATGAGCCCAATCGTTTTGCCTATAAATTGTATGTGACGGACATTTTAAAGTTGAGTTTTTTATTCAGACAATCAAAAAAAAAAAAAAACAATTGCAAACTAGATAACCTTAAAAAAAAAAGGAAAATCAATGTCTAGAAGTGTACCTGACTCATTTGGCCATGTAAAGGAACAGCACCAAATCCAAGCTTCCGCAGCATTAACGCTGTTTTTAAAGCCGATGCACATGTGGAACAAAACACTATCGCTGTCTGTCCGGCCATTTCATTTAATATATAAATAAGATAGGCTTCCTATAATAATATGAATTTAAGGAAAACATACTTTCTTAAATATTGCCTGTTACTATTTGATTTTTTCTTTTCTAAGTGAAGTTTTAAAATCCAAATAATTACTTTGTACTTATATGGTATGAAGATATAGTACTGCTTCAGTTTGTCAACAGTTTGGTATTTCGAACTGACTTCTATTCTGACCGGATCAACAAGCGAGGCACGTTCTAGTTTGGCTACCTGAAAGCCGGAAAATTATAGAGCAGAAATACTTACATGAAAGTATAATTTATACGGTTATGCAATAAAACCAAGCTGAACTGAACAAAACCTTCATTTATAAAAAACCCATTTCAGCAAGCTGATATTTATTGGTTTCGTAAGTTTAAGGAAGCCGGTGTTACTGTGCTCTCTTGAAATAGTTATTACCTTTACAAGAAATAATATCAAAGAAGAATAGAACCACACGACAGAGATGTCCGTAGAAAAAAAATGAATTCCGCGAAGCTAGGACCCGAAACAGCTATATTCAAGGGCTATAGCACCATTAGATGACATTTGTATCAGAGTGAAACAGGACTGACTTTTTTAGTCATCGTAGCCGAATACAAATATGTCCTTCTTTCTTTTGGAATAACTTTTAAAATCTTTTCCAATTCTACTTCAAAATCCATATTCAAAATGCGATCAGCTTCATCCATCACTAGATATTTCAGTGCACGCAAATTGAAACCTTTGGTATTTTCTAAATGGTCCACCAATCGACCAGGTGTAGCTGGAAAACACCATTTCATTTATTACCTAAGTGTAAGGTTAGATTTTACTTTATCAAAATCAAGAAATTTCTGAACAAAACGATGTCTTAACATTAGAACTTACCAACTATGACATGAGGACGTTTCGCTAGGGCTAACGATTGCGTCACTGTATCTATACCACCAACAATCACAGCTGAAAAGTGATCGCTTTAACAAAAAAAATGAGAATCGCTTTAACAGATTCAAAGTAAAAACAATTTATTGTATAAAGATTAACGCACCAATAAGGATTCCAATAGAAGCACCTAGGGCCTCAAATTGTTCGCCGATTTGAAAAGCTAATTCTCTGGTTGGAGTAAGCACGAGAGCAAATAATTTCTGTGGAGTTTCAAGCAAAGCTTGCAATATCGGTATAGCAAATGCAGCAGTTTTGCCAGATCTAAAAATGAGTTTCCTTCAAATTTCTAAATGCAAATAAAAGTTTTCACCAAAACACTTCTATCTTAAAACAGTTTAGCTTATCTTTTTTAATAAAATGACACATTATTTTATCTTCATATCATTAGTGTAGGAAAAAAGTCCAATATCATCCACTGTGTTAAGAAGACACTGAAATACGAAACGGCATCAAATACAATATCATCTTACATTATGGACTATTACATTGTGTTAGTAAAAGAATATTTCAAGCAAAGATAAATATTTGTAAATAATGACACAAAACTTCTTTGCTTTATGTTCAAAAATCAAAGTAACTTGGAAAAAGACTTACCCCGTTTCAGCAAGACCAATTATATCACGTTTTTTAAATGCATGTGGTAGAGCTGCAATCTGCACTTTCGTAGGTTTTTTCCAATTTAAGCGATCGCATGCTTCACAGAGAACATCTGTTACACCCTAAAAATAAAAATGTTGAAGCAGAATACCAAAACTGGACACTAAATTCATATCCTTGACTTCTTAATAATGTCTTGATTTCACAAATGGTATTGATTGTAATCACTGATTGCATTTTTAAAGAAGGTTCATAAAGTAAGCTGTGGTAATGACAACTTGCAATCCTTTTGGATAACTCTTTCTAAAGATTTTCTATTTAATGTTTATTATATTAGGTAAGAAACGATACTTTCGAATTTTTAGAGACGGTGATACAAAACTTTCTTTCGCTCCATCCTGAATTTTCATAATTTTCTCTATTCGGTCCGAATAACGGACATTTAATTAGAAAGCCACAACGTTTCATATTCCACATGACACCGAAATAGCGTGTAGAAGAAATTTTGCCTTGTGAGCGTGGCTTTCAAAACATAAGGAAAAAATAGTAATAGTCAAATAATGTCTTAATTTCAACGAATAAATACATATCTCAATGAACGATAATAATGCTAACCAATTTTTGAAATGTTATGTCGTCATTTTGTTCCTCAACTAATTGCGTTGGCACTGTTTCATCCTCATCTGATGATGAATCCGACATAATTCAGTTCTCTTTCGTTTTTTCTATTCGATTAGAATAAATTCATGTATAATACTGCAATATATTTACCAATAACACAACATAATTTTCAACACTATATTTTCTAATAAGAGTTTACTTTCCCATAATCTTTATACATGCTTTCGCAACAACACATAATATAACATGTTTGTAAATAAAAATATTACATGATAGTACTATATCATTCTTTCTCATACAGTTCTCGATATTATCATAACAATAGTAGAATGATAAGTAGTAATGGAATATGAAGCAACAAAATATTACGAAATATCGAGAACATTTATATTAAAAAATATTTAAAAATATTTTATATTGCAAATTTTCCAAAATTCTCCCTCCCAGAAACTCAACTGAAGAGAAGAAACTTTTAAAAGCCTATTGAATCGCACTGAATCACCCAGAACAATCATAGGAATATACCTTTGACCTTTCACCCTGAATCGCTTTGTCACTTTTTTAAAATATCAGATTTGATTTGCGACAATGACGAAGCGCGACGTGAAAATTTTTAGAATCTCTTCAATACATTTTGCTTATCGTCACAAATAATGATACATTATAATGGATTGAAATGATATCACTTCTCCCTCTCTCCCTCTCTCCCTTTCTCTCTTCCTCTCTCTCTCTTCTACACACACATAATTCCGATACGATTTGCTATAATTTATTAGCAAAATTTTGAAATGACAATTGTCTGCTTATTAGTTTTTTTTTTAAATATTTATCATATCTTTAAATGAATGGAATAAATAAGCAAAAAGAAAAATTATTTAAAAATTATTTGTCAAATGTGAAAGTTAATTTTTTTATCATACAATTTGCTATTGTTAAAAATTTCAAAGAATAAGCTTAACTTTGTTTTTTTTTTTTCTCATTAATTTTATTTTTTTGTCTTCTTTTTTAATACTTTTGCTTATAATTCTTCTTTTCATTCTCAACAAAATTTATCGTTAGCTTTTGCATGAAATATGTATTATTATAAAATGATGTATAGATATTCTCAATGATAATTTTCAATTTTTAATTTTTAATAGCAAATATTTCATTCTCTTATATTCATCGATAAGCACACATTATTATCGTCATTATGAGAGAGAGAGAGAGAGAAAAAAAAGAGAAAGAAGAAAAAACAATTTTGCTATTATTATAAAAAAGCAATAAGTACTAATGAATCATACTAAAGCAATCATCCTTTTCTTTTCTTTTTTTTTCTTATTATCATTTCATCACTCTTCTTCCTCTCCTGTCCCTCTCTCTCTCTCTCTCCGTCTTCTCGTTATTATTCTCTCTTCCTTTTTTCTTTTGCTTCTTTTTCTCTTTCTTTTTTTCTGAAAATCTCTTCTTTCCTGTTTTTTTTTTTCTTGAATTCTTAATAAATTTAGAAATTAGCTTTCAAATTATAGTAATCTGTTCAATTTTTATTTAAAAAAAGGAAATAATTTTTTGCTTAACTGACAAATTTTCACCTTGTTCTCTCTCTCTCTCTCTCTCCGTGTTTGTCGTTATTATTTCAAATAAATTTGTAAATTAACTTTTAATTGTTTTGATACTAAAATTTCTTGACAATCATCTTTATTGGAACAAGCAATCAGAATCGGATAAATATTTCATCATATTTATTGCAAGCAAAAAAATTATGCCTTTTAGAAGAATAATAATTTTTTTGCATTTTTTTTTTCTTTTTGGTTGTTATAAAAGAGTCTAAAATTTTCCAAATTTCCAATTCTATTTTTTTTAAGGAAAAGAAAATCTAAATTTTTTTTTTTTTTTTTTAAAGAAAGGAAATTTTTCAGTCTGTTCTCTTTTCTTCAATTTTTGGATTTAAGCATATTTTTTTATGCGCACATATAAATGAATGGAAATTAAAAAAAAAAAAAAAGTGAATTTTAATTATTTTTGCATATTTTTTAAATGTTATTCTAATAAAAATTTTATAAACAAATTGTCTATTTTTAATTGTAAAATTCATAATAAAACATTATATAATCAAAAAAATAGAAAACAGAAAAGTAATAGTATTAAGTGAAAGTTTATTTTTAATACTCCAAGTATAGCATTTGCTATTTTTCTATTATTTTTCATTTGTATTACTTTGTTGTTTTATATGTTATCCACTGGAAGTAGAACTAAATTTATAATGAAAATTAATAAGTAAATGAATTTCAAATAAATTGATCAAATTTAACTTAAATGATTAAAAATAATGGATTAAATTAATTTTTAAAAAGTAGTCAAAAAGAAAAAAAAAAAAAAGAATTTTTTCTTTTTCTTCTTACCATCAAGAATAAATCTTTTTCTCTTTCTTTTCTCTTTTTTTTACTTTTTTTTTTGTTCCTTTTAAATTCATTGGATAACAGTAAAAATGATAGCTTTGATATGTTATTGGAGTGGAAAAGGAAGTGAATATTTTGCGCAATTTGACAGCTTCGGCATTTTAAGTGGATTTTTCCTCTTTTTGATTCATCCTTTTTGATCCTTTCAATTGTTCAATAATATTGGATAAGATTTATGTTAGTTTAATAATATCTTTTCGTGTTAAAGTAGACAAAAAAAAAAATTGTGGGTTAAAGTTTGTTATTTAAAAATAAATAATAATGCATAAAAATTTCAATTTTTTTTTCTGGCAATATTATTTCATATTTTTTTTTGAAAATTTTCAAGATTTAAATTAAATACAAATATTAAAAAATAATAATATTATTTGTAAGAAATGTCTACTTGAAATTTATGCATTTTTTCTTTTTATCAGTGATTAATTTTTCTTTTCTTCTTAATTACATATTACATTATAAAAAAAGTATTCTTCAATTCGATGATTATATTTCGCCTTTTTTTTTCAACGAATATTTGAAAATTTATCGGAAGTGACATTACTTTTCGATGTCACATAAAGAAATGAAAAGATTAAACTAAAATATTGATAACTGATAACGCCATAGAAGTGTTGTAATATTGATCATTACGTGAAATACGTGAAATATTACCTTAAAAGACAAAAAGACTTAACAAAAGTTGCTAACAGATTAAATGCTATAATTATATATAATTAATTTTATGAGAAAATCTAATGCATCTTACGCCAATTACTTCATCACACACACTCTCATATATCATTATTCATGGATTTAATTTTTAATTTAATCACCTTAAAAAAAAAAGACAAATGAAACAATCCAATTGAATTTTTAGTTTTAACAATTTTTATATTGAAAAATAAAATCAAACTGAAAATTTTGTAGAAGTCATATAATTACATGTAATAAATTAAATGAAAAAGAAATGACTTGAAATATTTACATAATTAATCAATATTAAATTGATAACATTTCTCGTGCAGGAGCAATCCCTTATTTAAAATTTTTTCTTGAAAGAAAAATTAGAAACAATCTTTTATTTAAAATTTTTTTTTTGAAAGAAAAATCATAATTTTCAGTTTGATTTTATTTTTTTCAATAACTTCAGTCTTTTGATGTTTTATCGCTAATTAAGCATAGAATTACATTGAAGAAACATTTTCCGTCCCTATAACTTGCTTTTCTTTTCTTTTTTTCTTTCTCTCTCTCTCTCTCTTCCTCGTAAATTAGACTAAAATGAAATTTCTAATGCATAGTTAAATTAGCAAAAGCATTAGCAGTAATAGTTTAGCTTTTAATTGAGCACTTGCTTAATTGATATTTGATATGTAAAAGGAATGAAGAGAAGGAAAAACACATTGATAAGAAATGAAAAAGAAACAAGAAAAAAAAAAGGGAAAAAAAGTTGTAAATAGAAAAAACTAAATAGAACACAATTAAATTCATTTAATTTTAAATTTATTCAAAAATTTCTTACCAACACTTTCATTTTATGCTAGCATTGTTGTCATGAAAAATTCAACCATTTCATAAGTATTACAAACTAAAAGTTTAATATTGAAATTTTTGAAGATTGAATTGATGAAACTAAATAAACCAATAATTGAAAAAGCTATCCGGTTAACTGATAAATTGAGATGGATTAGTTTAATGGTTGAATAATATCAGTTATTTTTTCGGGCATTTTCAAAAAAAAATTTTCTTTTTTTTTGCTTTTTTTCCAAATACATAACTGCTAGACATTTTGACATAAAATTTATGGATAAGAAAAATAAATTAATGTTTTTGTCTGCTATCTTAAAAATCAACAAAGAAATTAGTAATATTAGGCGTAAAATGAAAAATATTATTCGCGAAATAGAAAACAAAAAACATTAGTCCTTGTCAAATAATGTTGAAATAGAATTTTTGCAAAATGAAATGGAATAATGAAAAATAAAGTAAAATCATTATTATTACTTATAAATAAGTTGATTTCTAAATTTTGTAGACGTTTCGAACAATTATTTAAATGTTTTTGTTATTTTACTTATAACTTCATCTTACTTGTAACACAACAAAAAGTCAGTTTCAAAATGAAATTTTAATTTTATATTTAAATCATCGAATTGAATCAGTCAAATATTGCATGATGAACACATTTTACCTGCAAATAAATTTCATCGAAAAGTTCTAATTAACAATCAACAAGCATACTTTTTTAATAAAGATTGAGAAATCCTTTTTTTGTTGATTTTCTTTTCTTATCTTTTCTTTTTCTTTTTTTTTTATTATTTAAAATCATTTATTTATTAAATATTTGATGCTGATTCACTTAATTAATTTAAAATAAACTTTTTTCTCTTGTTATTATTTGACCACTTTTTTTCACTTAATTTATTACTTAATGAAATACCGAAATTTCATCTTTTCTATGATTTAAGTAATTTTGTTCGGTACAAATTAAGCATTAATTCATTTCGTTGTAATTTTATGATAATTCAAACACATTTCAAAATTTTTTCTCTATTTTATCATTTTGAGTAAATTTCATAAATTTGGAATAGAACGAAACATAAATGTTTCTATTAAATAAATATCGTCCAATACTTAAAAGATGATTACATCCTGAAAGAATTTTTTTTTTCCTTTTTTTTTTTGTTGTCATAAAATATTTGGAAAAAGTTGCCAATTATATTACACCATAACAAGAAAAAAAAAAATTCAAAAAATTTCATTTTATTTTTTACGTCTCTTTCCTTTCTTTCTTTCTTTCTTTCTTCCTTCCTTTCTTCCTTTCTTTCTTTCCTCCCATTCATTTCATTTCATTTTTTTTTTCAAATTTCAATTTTCGATAGTTAAAAAATTAACTGCAAGATAATAAAATATGAATTTAAGTTAGAACAAATAAAAGAAAAAGAATTCATCAGAATAAAGAGTGGAAAGTTAATGAACATTTGCATTTCAATGCATGACAATTGATATGCATGTGAAGCTTCAATTATAGTTATTTTCATTGATGACGAGATTTGTCCTCTCTTTTTCTTTCTCTCTCTCTCTCTCTCTTTCTCTCTCAAATACTTGTTAGTTTCAATTTTTTTTTTGTTTACAATTTTGTTTTCCTTTTTTCCCTGTCCTTTTTTGTCACCTCCTCTCTCTCTCTCGTCTTCTTTTATTTATTACGAAATGCTTGTGCAGAATTTAGAATTTAGTGATGCTACATAAATTGAAATGCTGGAAATGCTTTCTTATAAGTTTCCATGAAAATTGCCCTAATTCTTTTCTTTTTTATTTATTTAATTTACCAATATATGTGATAGATATAAATTATTGAAAGAATTTTTGCAAAAGTAGAATTAAATTTGAAATTAATTCCAAAAATGAAATAAAGAAAAGCAATAATTATCATTTGGTTAATAATTACATCAAGTCATTTCTTCACTTTAACATTTCGAATTTTTAGTAATCATTTTAATTTCGTTTCTTCCTTTTTTTTCGCAATCTTTTGAAAGCTACTTTATGACTACTTTAATTATAATTTATTAATTAAATAAAAGTTTTTCAATCATTCAATTTAAATGGAAACAATTTTTAAAATTTCAAAAACTTATGCAGAAATGGATGAAAAAATGAATTATTTCACGCTTAAATTTTTACACCTAAAATATATCCAATTGATGGTGTTTCTATTACTAACAAATTCTTGGCCCTGAAAATGAAAAAATAGCCAAGCACAGGAATGATCAAAATAGAATATAATTAAATTGAGGGAATGAACTTGTCGTCGTCAGGCGCTAAGTTTATAATAAGTGTAATACAAACAATATTGTTTACACAACATTATTTGCTAATTTCGTATTAACATAAACAAATATAATTTCTTTTTTTTTTTCTCTTGTTATTATTTAATTTTAATAAAAAATATGACTTAACTGTCAGCAGAAGAGATTATCACATTAAACTTCTAAAAAACATTAAAAATCAGAAAAAAAAAAGAAAAAATTGTTTCCTCTACCTGCGATATTCATTTAATTTAGGATATAAAATTTTGCACTGATATTATTTATTTGCTATAATTAATTCGAAATCATTAAAGATTATTCTAATGATAAACTTTAAGTAAATACTTAATTTAAGGTTTTTATTTACTTGTGAAATTTTCACTGGATATTATAATAAAGTTTGAATTAGCCTACGAAATGTTTGTTTTGTTGATATGTATCAAGCAAATGTTTGACTATAAATTATAAGTTTATTTACTTTTAATGTTTTATCATTTTATCACTTATTATCTCTGCTATCTGCATTTTATTTGAAAAACTCTTCAATTCTAAAAATTTAACAATGAATTCCTCATAAATACAGATGCATGTCTCTATATCTGTTCACTAAAAATAATTTTTTTTTTTCCTAATATTGGCCGATTTTTTGTTTTGTCATAAAATTGAAATGGAAAGAGGCGCAGAAAGCAACCTTGTCAACTTTGTAAATTGTCAACACGCATGCAGCTTATCGCCTTTTAAAAATAAGCTAGAAAGCTCTTTCGCTTTTTTTTCTTTTTTTTAGATTGGACAAATTAGTTTTCGTAAATTTACATTAAACATAAAGTTTATAGAACAAAACAAAATAATAAAAAAATAGTAAGAAAAAAGTAAGCAGTCCTTTCTTTATTGAAGTATTTCCGTCATTACAATGTCGCATAGACTTTTTTGATAATACTGTGCTTTCTCTCTGTAAGTACTCTTAAAATTTAAAAATTATGCTAAAATGTTTGATTATTGTTGTTATTATTATTATTATTATCGCTAATATTATCGTTGCTTTATCCAGCTTTTTCAGTTTCTTCTTCCTCATTTATTATTATTTGTTATTATTATTTATTATTATTACTATTATTTATTATATAGAAATTATTACATGTTTGTTATTATTACTTATTATATGTATCACTACTACTATTATTATTACTATTAATATTATTATTATTGCTATTATTATTGTTATTATTAATCTTTATTATTGTCGTTATTATTTATTATTATTATTATATTATTATTGTTGTATTATCATTATTGTTATTACTATTATCATTATCATTATTGTTTTTATTATTATTATTGTTATTGTTATTATTATTTTTTTTACCAGCATTACTGCCGCTGTTGCACTTATTATTTGTATTATTGGCAATATTATTATCCTTACTGGAATAACTTCCTAGTTTATAAGTATTGTTATTACTATTATTATTATCATTATTGTTGTTATTATTATTATTACCAGCATTACTGCCACTGTTACACTTATTATTTGTATTATTGGCAATATTATTATCCTTATTGGAATAACTTCCTAGTTTATAAGTATTGTTATTACTATTATTATTATCATTATTGTTGTTGTTATTATTATTATTATTATTACCATTATTATTATTACCAGCATTACTGCCACTGTTGCACTTATTATTTGTATTATTGGCAATATTATTATCCTTATTGGAATAACTTCCTAGTTTATAAGTTTAAATAGCTTCAAAAATAGTACGAAAAAATATGTATATCACAATAGTATTAAGCAAAGTCAGAGTTAAAAAGCAATTTTAAATAAAATATATCAGGTATAAGCCAATATTATGTAAATTACATTGTACCTAAGCAAGTTAAAATTTTATTTGGATGTTATAAGTGAAAGACTTAACAATTGCAATGAGTCATGCTATAAATTTTATGTCATAAATTAAACAATGTCAACATTACTTAATTTATTTACTGTCAAAATGTCACCTAATACAGTGACGATAATTTGTTATGGTATACCTTTTCTTTTTCCCGCAAAATTTCACACAATGCATTGATTAATAACCATTTTCCCATTTTTTATGGTAACCATTTATCTTTTAAACGATAAAATTGTAATTAATTTTAACAAAAAAAGGAAATAAATAAAAGATAAATGGAATGATTGAGTTTAATTAATGTTTAAAATTTATTTATACATAGAATTTGAATGGTCAAACTTTGCAAAAATTTCAATCAGAATGTCTGGTATCATTGAAAAGGGGCAGTTTAGTGGAATCGGTGTTGAAATTTCGTTCTTCAATTATTTTCATGTTTTTCTCTTGCCCTTTCTTTCTCTCTCTCTTTCTTCATTTTTTTTCAATCCTTGTTATTATCTCCAATTGTTTCTAGTTTGATTTGTTTTCTTTTATATATTCAATAATTTCTTTAATAATTATTTAAATATATTTCAATACTTTTTTTATTCAATTACATCATTTTACCTAAAACAAGAATAAATTATTACTTTATGAAGTAAATCAACTGACGAATATTTCCTCTCTTTTTTTTTTTCTTTTCAATAATTAATCATTGATTTCACTCTTTCAAAACTTACTTATTATTTTTCTATGAATTAAAAATTCCGTTTGAATGAATTTTATCGCAAAGAATGAAAACGAATTCCACGTTCTTTGGTTTTGCACTTACTTCCTTTTTGTTGATAATATAATCACAACATCCATCAATTTTGCTACAATTTTCCTTCTCTCTTTTTTTTTTAAAAAAAAAAAGAAATTAATCTCTTCAAATAAAATAAATTAGTAAATAAAAATACAAAGAAAAAAAAATATATATAAAATTATACTTCATAATAAAATTATTGAAATTATTAAATGATATCATTTAGAAGAAGAAAAAGAATCAAAAGGTATGGTTAGGATTTACATTAACAATTTTGGCCCAAAAGTTTAACAATTTTGGCCCAAAAGTTTAACAATTTTGGCTCAAAAGTTTAGGCTTCTAAAATAACAGAGTATTAGAAGGCAATGAGTAGATTTGTCTGAGAACTAAAATATTCATTAGCCAAGTAATAATAGTAGAAGAAGAAAGAAAAAAAAAACTAAAGTCCGAAATAGAAAATAGATTTGCAAATTAAAGAAATGTAAATTCATTTTACAAATATAACAAATTTTATTTTTTGCCAAAGTTTGAGAATATTTCAAAAATTAAATTTTACAAATTACAAATTCTTATTTTTGTCCTTTTTCGAATCAAAAATTTTCACAAAAATTGTACATTTTAAAATTAAATTTTATATTGCTTTTTTAAGTAATTTTCTTGTTCACAAGAACCAATTTTGTGATATTATTTTAAGAAAGAAAAAGAAAAAATTTGCAATTTTAGAATGCCAAAAAAAGAAAACAAAAAAATCGCTTTCTCATTAGTAATTTACACTTTTTTCCAATTATTTATTGGTTTTTTTTTTTTTCTGAACAAATAAGGCCAATCTATTTTTTTTTTTTAGTTTTGGTACTTTCGCTTTTCTTTTGAAAACATTCCATTTTTCTTAAAATTTTTCATTTAGTACGATTGTTATTCATCTTTGCTTTTTTAAGTAATTTCCTTGTTCATTTTTGATCATTTCGTTTCATTTCATTTCATTTTACCCTTTTTTCATTTTTCTTTCCCGCAAACATTTGTGACTCAATTGAAATGAATTTAAATTTGACACTTTATATTCAATACTATTTTAATTAATTTGCATATTTATTTTAGATGCAGTCAGGAAAGAAATCAATCTGTTCGGATGATGGTGACACTCGAAAATGGCTACTCGGTCATCTTCATACAATTCAAGCTAAAGCACTTGCTTCAAATCTTGATTTACCTAAAATTTACAAAGAAAAAATTCAGGTATTATGATTTCAAATGCATTTAAATTAACGAAATTTTCGATTTTTTGCTAACTATCTTCCAAAAGTTTTTTTTGTTAATCTTACAAAAACAATGTATTAATTTTTAAAATCAAATTAATGTAAAATTTGTCAAATATATCCAAGATCAAAGCATCTATTAAGCATTAATTATAATATCAAACCTATTGTTTTTTTTTTTCTTTAAAATATTACAGGCAGTGCCAGATTCTAACCCAAATGAAATTAATTTAAATGGCGAATCACTTCTTATAGCAACAATTAAATATCTCGATGATAAAGAAAACAGAGTACGTTGATCTTTATTATCATTAATATTATTTCGTTCTTTTTTTTTGATCTTAATTATTTTTTAAAATTATCTTAAACATAGCATACTTCTTTAGAAAAAAAAGAAAAGAATGATGAAGAAACGAGATATGAATGAAAGAAAAATATAAAGTAAATAGACTTTTTCACATTTTTAAATATTCATAAAAAAATTTTGCAAACAATCTTAAAATTTTGCATAAAACTTTTTCAATGGAACTACTATATGCCATAAATGACGTATTACGTTTAAATTAGGTATAAAATTAATGTGTAATGATGCGTAATTGCTAGTTTTGCTAATGTATGAAGAATATTCTAATTTCTCATCTTTATTAAATATTGAAATCAAAAATTTTTAGCTCAAATACATTCAATTATTGATTGATCGTGGAGTAGAAATCAATTTTCAAGATAAACGAGAACGACGAACGGCGCTAATGTACGCATGTATCGAGGATAATAGGACTGAGGAAGGCTTATTAATTGCTAAAATTGTAAGATTAATTACAATTATCAATTTCAATTTCAATTTTTTTTTTTTATCAATACCAAAATAATCTGAAAATTTATGAATACGTACACGTATACACATATAAAATACGTACACGTATACACACACGTACATGTATACACATATAAAATACGTACACGTATACACATATATATGTGTATGCGATAAAAAAAAATTGAAAAAAAAAAGTTAAAAAAAAAAATTAAAATTAAACTCTGTATGAATTTTATTATTGTATATATGTATGTGTGTATATGTAAAAAATCAATTTTAACAATTCATTTAAATTTAACGAAAAAAGGAATATTTCCTTTGATACATGCAAAAATTCAAGATATCAATTTAAATACAATAATAAAAAATTCATATAAAATTTAATTTTAATAAAACTTAAAAAATTTTTGATTAATTTGCAGAATGGTTGCAATTTTCATGCGCAAGATAGGCTTGGTAATACAGCATTAATGTATGCAGCAATGAAAGGTCGCGATGAATTAATGAATTTTATGGTTGATACGCTTGCAAAGGTTTTCTCAATATTCATTTTATAAAATAAGCAAATTTAAAGAAAAAGAAAAATTAAAATATTTTTTTTTTTTTAAAAAAAAAGTTAAATTATTTTAGATTGTTTTAGGGATGGAGTTTAGCTGCATTACAATTAACTAATTGTATGGGTCATACAGCTGAAGATTTAGCAATACGAAATGGACAACATCGATGTGCAAGAATAGTACAAACACAAGTTAGCATTAAATTTATCATTAAAATTTGAAATTTGAAATTAATAATAAATGAGGAAAATTTACAAAATGAAAATAGAAGAAGGAAATAAAGAATAATTTTAAATTTTATGTTCTCAAATTAATTTAAAATAAATTTTAACGAAATTTAAAGTTTTTTTTTTTTTATTTTTCTTTTTATTGTTAGACCTAATTTTAGTATACACATGCATGCATTACATGTATATATAAATATTTGAATTTATAATTAGCGCAAAAAAATTAATTATATTCAGTAATGCATATAAATGAAATAAATATAATAGAGAATGGTACCTGAAAAAAAAAAAGAAAAAAATTAAAATATGTAAATAAAATATTTGTTTGTGCAAAATTATTACAATGAATTGCTCAACTTATCATCAGCAAAAAATGTTTTCTTTTCTCTTTTTTTTTTTCATATAAAATTTTACACAAAATTTAAATAATAATTAATCAAGCTTGTTTCTCTCAAATTTTTATTAATTAAAAATGAAATTTAGCGTTTACATTTGTTGGCATGTTTAAATCGTCAAATGGGTATGGTTGGACAGATTGGATGTCGTTATTGGGGTGCCTTTGCTGCAGTTTATAAATGTGTCGATAAGTTAGTATAATTATCATTTTTTCATTTTTTTTTTTTTTTTTCCTCTCAACCATTATCATTTTTAAGGCAAGAAAAAGAATTTTAAATTTCAATTTGTCAAATTACTGATTTCAACAATGTTTGTAAAAATTATACAAGCAATTGATCAATAAAATCAATCAATTAGAAACGAAAAAACTTTTTGTCAATTAATTATTATTGTTGTAATTTTAAGAATATTATGGTCAGTCAGTAAAATGCAATTAAATTGATTCGAAATTTTTTTTTTTATTGATGCTAAAATGGAATGAAATTTTCAGATGGAAACCACGGCAACGCAGAAAATCGGTAGATCCACGATCTTTCCGTTTTCTGCAAGCGAAACAAAGTGTGAGAAAAAAATCGATGTAATCTATTTATATTTGATATTTTTCATATTTTAACAAATTAAAATTTATTCATTCTTTCACAATTAACATCTATTATTTAGTTTTAAAATTGCACAAATTTTCACAAACACAAAAGGGAAAGAGAAGATTAAAGTTAGAAATTTGCTTAAAAACTTATAAGTTTTTAAATCAGGAAAAAAAGAGTGTAAATTAAAAAAGATAAAATTAAAAAATTTCTTTGTGTATGGTTAACATTTCATTTCTGTTACATCACAAAATTAGCCAATGGTCAAGAATAGTAATATGAATAAAATATTCATAAATATAAATGAAAAAATTTTTGAATTATTTCATAACAATGTTGTAAATTAGATAATTCATGAAAAGTTTCAAAAAAATCTTTGTCATAAAGGTTTAATTGATTCAAAAGCATTGATGAAATTTTAAATCTTCTTTTTTTTTAGTTTACAAAAACTGAATGCTTCATTTTGCTATATTAATATTAGAATTTAGAAAAAAAAAAAGGGTTGAAGAAGCAGCACATTAATTTTACAAATGTTTAAATTCAAGATGCATAGAAGTATTTCTTATCAAAAAAACAATATGTTTCTCAAATGCATTAAATAAATTTAATTGTTTGAATTTTTAAATCACAAAAAAATTCTCAAATAACAATTTTTCAATCATATACATAGAGCAAAATAGATCAACTATCGATTTGCTAACTTATCAATCAAGTTGACCTTTAACATTTAATAGATTTTGTTTATACTTTAATAACAAAGCCAAATTTTCAAAGTGATGGAGAAAAAAAAGATTGGAATATTTGAAAAAGTTGTTCGATTTTTACAAAAAATGCAGTTTATTTCTTTCTCGGCACTTGAAATATGAATTTTAAATTTTATCAAATAATATTTAAAAAGCATTGGTAATTCTGAAATTGTTAGTGAAGGAATCTGAACATATATTTTATACATTTTATGTTTTATTTTAATTTACGAATTCAAATTTGAAAATAAAAAAAGACGATTGACTGATTAATTGATTTATCGAATTTTATATTTATGAAGCTTCAGGCATTCATCGCTAATCGAATCATTCCTTTTGTAATTATCAAAAATTTGAATTTAATTTTGTTTACAGACTAATTTTTTATCGTATAATTTTCAATACTATTTGCAATAATATACAAATAAATTTTCAATATAAATTAATTTTTAGCAGAATAATTGCTATTTTGCTTAATGCTCAAAATATTTTCATATTGGACAATAATTTTGAGAGTTTTTTACTTTTTACATCCAATTTCTTTTTTTTTCTCTCAAATATCAGATATATGCCGGCTAGCAATTTTAATTTCAATATGTTTTAATAATATTTTCAAATTCACTGACCCAACTGTTACCAAAAACAGAAGCAATTTACTGAACGAATATATAGTTAAAAAATTTTCGTAAATGATTAATTGGACTTAAATTTGTAAATTATCAGCTTAATTCTCAAAAATTAATTAGCTTAATCCTCAAAAACTAATTTCCATTAACAAAATTATTTCGGTTTTATAAGCTTCAGCCATTCTGACTAAAATAAAAGTTAAATTTTTTCAGAATTATTTTAATTATTTTTTTGATATTGCATCATCAATTTCGAGTGAGAATTTGACTTTCATCCCTAAACTTGGAATTGACAATGTTCTTTTATGTGCTAAAAAGATGCAATGCCTCTACTGTATCACAAATTTTGATCTGATAGTGTTTATCTAAAGAATTTACTTCAAATCATAATGTTTGATCTGATAGTGTTTATCTAAAGAATTTACTTCAAATCATAATTTTTGATCTGATAGTGTTTATCTAAAGAATTTACTTCAAATCGATATTATATAAATCATTTTATATAATATTACTTCTTATCTTTGTAAATAAAATAGAGTAAAAAAAAAAGAAAAAATTGCATTTTCTGATAAATAAATGAACGGTAAAATAAATGAAATTATAATTTAATAGAACGATAAATGAATTTATATAATTTATATTTAATGATTAGATAAGGTAAGTTTATTTAATGATTAAATGAGTTTTTTGTTGTATGATAATATCATATTCAATTTTTCGGATTAACTCTCCTATATGCGAAATTATAAATTAAATGCTTGGAATCGATAATCCTTGAATCGATGTTTGATCTGATACAAATAAATAGCAGCAATGAATCAAATTAGTAATTTCTAAATGTGAAAAAATATTGATGGTTTACAGCAAATAGCTTCTATTATAATTTTATTTTTTAAACTTAATGCATATTTGTTCGTTTCTGATTTAATGAAGGAAGAAAAATTTTGAAGAAAAAACAATGAATGATCTTTGAGAAGGTTTAAGCTAAATAATCTTAAAACTTTAATTTGAAAAAAAAAAAAATTGCAACACTTTTTGAGATTTAATTTTTGTCCAATTTCTATTTTTTCTTTATTCAAAAAGGGCAATTTGAAAGTTTCTTGAGGTGAAAAATCTACTATAATTCGATTTATGATATTCCAACTGTATAATTTAAGAATCAAATTTCTAACGTGAATAAAAAATGAAATTAATAAATTAAAATTTTCTTAAATTGTAATTTGTTGTATCGCATTTTCAATATCACATTGAAATGTAGCTTAGTTCTTTGAACGTTGAACTTTACGTGAAATTATCAATGCATTAATTCTTTGATGTTCGAAGCAACAATCTTCAGCTATCATCGTCGATTATCAGTAATCTTTGAATCAATATTTGATCTGATTCAATATTGCATCAAATTACTCTTATATTTAGATCAATCAGTGTTCAGAACTATAATCGATTCATATAGGTAATGTTCATCGTAACTCAATAATACAAATACACTTTAACATTAATAACCAATTCTAACCACTCGAAATACTATGATCCATTCCGGACAGATAAACTGGAAATCACCATGAAGTTTTCCGTTATCACTTGATAAGAAATGATAAGATTGTTCGACCATAAATTATTATTCTCAAATGATGATCCAACACTTTAAAAATCATAATTCCAGTCTATTTCAGAGAAAAGATCAAAAAGAAAAAAAAAATGCTTCTTTAATCTAAAATAGCAAAAAAAAAAAAAGCATTAAAAAAAAATGAAATCCATAAAATATGTTTGCATAATTGAAAAGAAAAAAATCAAAAAAAAAAAAGGAATTATCAAAGAAGTCATAAAAATTCAACAAATATCAATTTTCTATTATAACTTAATATTAATTTCATTCAAACTATTTACGAACCGTTCCATTGAGATAAACAAATAAAGTTAAAGACAACTATAAAAGTTACTGTAAACGAAAATTTCTACAATGTTTTTCAATTTTTAAATGTAATTTTAGATCTCAAAAAAAAAAAAAAAAACTCCAATTTGTGTTATAAAACTATTTTAGTGGATAAATTAATTCCATTCTATTATGATAATATCTAATTCGAATATAACTTTTGTTTACGTTCAAATGATTATTTCAATATTTTGATAATTTCATTGATATTTCAGAATGAAACAAACAATCATTTCTGCATTGCTTCTTTTTGCGATTGTTCAATTTGCATTGTTATTTGGAGAAATGTATGTAAAAAAAAAAAATTAAAAATTTCTCGACAATCAATATTTTTTCGTTTTTTTTTTTTTTTTTTTTGAAATAAATTTTTTGCAGTTCTTCAACAAATTATGCGCATCTTAATTTTGCTGTTGATTTGATGAAAGAAATAGGACGAAATGATGGAACAGAGATCACATCACCTGCTTCAATATCAATTGCACTTTTTATGATTTACCTTGGAGCGAATGGCAAAACCAAACAAGAATTGAGCAAAATTTTTGGAAGAGGGAAATTTACTCTGTTATTTAGAATTTATTAAAATTTAATTCCTAATGTAAATTATTACCATTCATGTTTTATATTTTAATTTGTTGCTAACAATTGATAAATGTTTAATTGATAGATTTCATAAATAAATAATGATGACATTTAATTAATTTCAATCTTTCAGAAAAACGAAAGGAAATATTCAACAATATTTTCATATTTTACTGGAAAATAGAAATGGTAGAAAGAGTAACAATTATATATTGAATATAGCAAATCGTTTATATATACGACAAGAATTTTCTATAAAGCCAAACTTTTCTTTTCTACTTCAATTTTATTTCAGTGAAACATTATATAAATTTAATGATGAACAAATTGGTCAACTTACTCAGGTGATAATCAATTCATAAAGGTTAAAAAAAAAAAAAAAGCTGAGAAAAAGGATGAAATAGAAATGTTATCAATTTTTGACATTATTTATTTCAATTATTAATATTTTAAAAAATTTAATTTGATAAATTAAACTATTAACAACTGTCCTAAAAATTTTATTTTAATTTATTTGATCTATGTGATTGCAAATGACAATATTATTATAATTTTTCCTTTTTAGGAAATTGATAGTTGGGCTTCAAAAAATACAAATAACAAAATTACCAAATTTATGGTAACGGCAAAAGTTAATTCAGAAACTAAAATGCTACTACTCAATGCAATTTATTTCAAAGCACTTTGGAAGAAACAATTTTTTAGTGCAAAAACATTGAAACAAAATTTTTATATTTCTCACAACAAACAGCATAGCGTAATCATTTTTTTTTTTTTTAAATATTATAATTAAAATTTCTTTCTTCTTTTTTTTTTCATTAATTATTTAGTAAGAATTGTATATCCTTTTGTTCATCATTTTAATCATTTTAATTTCTATTTTTTTAGGTATCAATGATGCTATTAATAGCAAAATTATCATATTATGAAGATTTTTTTGTGCGAGTTGTTAAAGTTCCTTATATTTGTGATGAAATAGAAATGATAATTATACTTCCAAGAATTCCTTTCGATTTACAAAATGTTCGTAAAAAAATGACAGGAAAAGATTTAGACTATTATATCAAACATTCTGTACCAGCTAAAGTTATGGTAAATTTGCAATATTCCTTTTTCTTTTTTTAAATAAATTAATATAAATCATTTTTAAAAAAAATTTAAAAAGTGGTTAGTACTAATAAGCAAATAATTCTGCATTGTTTATTTCTATTCCGTTATGCTTAATTTAAGCTATCATTTATGCAAGAAAGAGTATAAAATGAGCATTTATAAAGCGTAAAGCTCTAAAAAGGTCGGATAAATTCAAATCAAATAATTTGAACTAAAAAAAAAAAAACAAATCTTTTTAATTCATGTAAATATGTTTTGCTTTAATTAGGACTGCTCTATTTCAGTTTTTGCAAAAATTAATAAATAATTTGCTAAAATAAAAATACTCATTGATGAATTAAATCTGTTTTAATTTTTTAGTTAACATTACCAAAGTTTGAATTGGAACAAGAAATGAACTTGGAAGATACTCTAAGAAAACTTGGCATTACGGATATTTTCAGTGAAAATGCTAATTTCAAAGGAATTAGTGATGATCCAATCTCCATTACTAATATTATACATAAAGCTTCATTTCAGGTTTTAACATAATATTATTTCTCTTTTTTTTTTTTTTTAAAAAAGTAATTTAAAATAATTTTTTTTAAATTAAATTTTTTTTAAAGTAACTCTAAAAATCAAAAATATGGCTATTTTGCTATTTATTTATTTTTTACTATTAAAATTTTGTAGGTGACTGAAAATGGAGTAGAAAATATGGCAATATCAGAATTTAAATCAACTGAAATCACATGTAAAAATTGCATAACGTTCACTGCTAATCAACCATTTCTGTTTTTTATTGTTCAACGTTCAGAAATTGTTTTGTTAACTGGACAATGTGGCCGAAATTGTAATTTTTAAAATATTAAACTTTTTTTGCTTAGAAATTTTACTTATGCTATTGTATTGATAATTTCTTCTCATAGTTCTATTTATTTATTTTCTTTTTTTTACGTTTGATAAATAATCAATAAAGTTATATTTAATTTTCAGTATCATTTCGGATCTGCTTATATCTAAATATATTTTTATAATGATTACTAATAAAGTGAGAAAGTGATGAGAAGTAAAAAAAATTCTTCATTTTGGATTTAAAAAATTCATAAATTCAAAAAATCAAAAAATCCGGAATTTTAATGATGCTAACGATAATACTTAAGAAGAGTTCCGCTACATCTGATATCTTAAAAAAAAAAAAATTGAACAATTAGAAGACAGTAATTTTTAAACTATCGAAATTATTGCTATTAGCAGAGGGTATTTTTTCAAAAAATTTCACAACTAGTAAATTTCTTTTGAACGATATTTGCATAAGCACTGAATAAGTTAAATAAATAATTTGTTTGTTTGATTACTTTAAGATGTAGAAAAGAAATTTTCTCATTCATGCAATATTGCCTTTTTTTTTCCTTCACCGCTGAATACAAATGTGATTTTGAAAAATTTCAAACATTTCAACAGATTTTCAAGAATGAATTTTCGGATTTTTTAATATGGAAAATTCAAAAATTTGAATATGCGAAAAAAGTGTGCAAATTCAACTATAATACTTCAATTAATTTTTGATCTAAGAATTGTAAACTATTTTTGCTAAAGTAAAATTCATCATAAGGATGGTCAAATATGGAATCAAAAAAAAAAAAAAAATGGTCAAATATGAATTAGACATAAACATAAATGAAAATATAAATTCATGTTCAATTATTCTGCTTTTGCTATTTTTATGATTGCATGCTAAGCTAGCGCGAATGCAAGTTGAATGCAAGTTTGCACGAATGCAAGTTTGCAAGTTGCTTCTCAATGTGGAATTATGCAAGAATGTCATTCATTTCATTAATGTATATTTACTTGTATTTGTTTTGCATGCTAACATTACATAAGCGATGTTAAGCAATCATTTCTTTTCTAAGTTTTAAATGCTCCAAAAAGTTTTATTAATAGTAAAATAAAAATTCTATTAAATACCAATGATCTTATTGTACTATTAATTTGATTCAAATTTAAATCCAATTCAAATCAATAATACATTTCTGGACGCTATATTAACCTGATGTTGTGCTATTTAACGTTTTTAACGGATTGACGTAGGCTTTTTTAGGTCTATTCATAAAGTGTCATGCTATTTAACGTTTTTAACGGATTGACGTAGGCTTTTTTAGGTCTATTCATAAGGTGTCATGCTATTTAACGTTTCTAACGGATTGACGTAGGCTCTTTTAGGTCTATTCATAAGATGTCATGCTATCTAACGTTTTTAAAGGATTGACGTAGGCTTTTTTACGTGTATTCATAAGGTGTCATGCTATTTAACGTTTTTAATGGATTGACGTAGGCTTTTTTAGGTCTATTCATAAGATGTCATGCTATTTAACGTTTTTAACGGATTGACGTAGGCTTTTTTACGTGTATTCATAAGGTGTCATGCTATTTAACGTTTCTAACGGATTGACGTAGGCTCTTTTAGGTCTATTCATAAGATGTCATGCTATCTAACGTTTTTAAAGGATTGACGTAGGCTTTTTTACGTGTATTCATAAGGTGTCATGCTATTTAACGTTTCTAACGGATTGACGTAGGCTCTTTTAGGTCTATTCATAAGATGTCATGCTATCTAACGTTTTTAAAGGATTGACGTAGGCTTTTTTACGTGTATTCATAAGGTGTCATGCTATTTAACGTTTCTAACGGATTGACGTAGGCTCTTTTAGGTCTATTCATAAGATGTCATGCTATCTAACGTTTTTAAAGGATTGACGTAGGCTTTTTTACGTGTATTCATAAGGTGTCATGCTATTTAACGTTTCTAACGGATTGACGTAGGCTCTTTTAGGTCTATTCATAAGATGTCATGCTATCTAACGTTTTTAAAGGATTGACGTAGGCTTTTTTACGTGTATTCATAAGGTGTCATGCTATTTAACGTTTCTAACGGATTGACGTAGGCTCTTTTAAGTCTATTCATAAGATGTCATGCATTTAACGTTTTTAACGGATTGACGTAAAATTTTTAGGTGTATTCATAAGGTAAGGCGAAGATGCGCAATAGCAAATGGTCCTATTCTTCCTGTTATAATTAATATTTTTCAAACTTAATGCATGTTTTAGTTCAATAATGCTATGCACAGTGCAAACGACAAATGCGCCCATTTTAGAATTTAATTGAAACAAAATACTGAGAGAAATTCAGGAGTTCAAACTATAATATGTCAATTAAATTTAAAATGTTTATTTATGCAAATAAATTTATTAAAATGATAAAGTAAACAATGCAGCCTGATTTAATGAGTGATAATCAAGCGCAATGGTCCATATTCACCTTTGACATGATCATTATGAAAAAATAAGACGAATAATCAACAATTGTTACTGAAAAGCAATAATACCATTTTTTGAATTTGTGATACGATGGTTTTAAATTTGAAATAAGGGGCTTTAAATTTACTAATTAAAATTTTTCAATCAGATGAAATACTTTAACACTTTAATCGAATTACAAAATGCTGTAAAAAATTCTATTCTCTTTTAAAGAGCTGTTTTCATCTTATTAATATGCAAAACTGCGAAGAATTAAAAATCATACGAACTCTCTTTTCTTCTAGAAAATCAGACTATTTCGACTTTTTTTTAATCAAAAATAAAAAATGCAAAATTAATAGGAGAAATATAAAAAAACCAGGAATTCCTAAAAATTTTTTTAATTTACTAGGAGATAATAATGTTTACAACACAGAAGCAATGATCGTTGAGGTGAAGATAAATAAAGTTGTAAAAACAGCTAAAATCTTGTTTAAAAATTCAACAATAAATAAACTACCCATTCCCGAATTATCTTTTTCCCACCATCAATAAAATTGAATTGGAAAAGTCTGATTGTAAATGAATTTGTTTGAAAAGATAATTTTGTCGAAGTTATCAGCCATCTCTATTAGATATTGAAAACATTTCAATAACATTTAAAAATATTGTGACATATTCTATAAATAAATATTTAGCTTTTTCTAATATTTTTAAATGACTACTGAGTCCTGTAAACTAATTCAACAGTTACTTTTAAATCAAATTAAAATCAAAAATTTGGATAATAGCTCCAACAATAATTGCAATGCGCTGCATGAATGAATTTTAGATGAAATATAATTATCATTTTTTTTTCAAAATTTAAATGAAATATAATTATTTAATAATTTTCTCTAATTCATATCAGAAACATTTCAACCAATATATTCGACTTTTTATCATTTTTTCGAAACAATAAGTAAACAATTCACCTAGAAACATTACCACTAAAAAATATACCAAAAACTAAATCTGATAAAATGGTTGAATAATTCTGATGAACTTGAATATGAGAAAAATTTAGGAAAAACAAAAAAATTCATAGCCTGGAACAAGCATCGATTAGATAAAACTATATTAAAATTATTTTACTTCTTTTTAAGAAAAAAAGCGAATGAAAAAAGATTTGTTTAAAATGTATTCTTTCATTATTATATGTTAAACTTCTTTTTATCCTTTCATTTCTTAAAATTCAATTCAATTTAATAAATGCCAAGTATTGTTGGCCAAATCAGGCTAATTATTAATTGTCTTACATATAATAATATTTTTTTCATTACTTGTAAAATTATATGGGTCGGACAATGATGATTCCAATCGTAAGCCATCATTATTAGCCAATTATTGATCGATGTTTATTGGCCTACATTTGAATTCACAAGAATTGTTAGTCTTGAATGCTTCGCAATATTTATAAGCTAAGGAGAAAATTTTACAACTGGCAGATTTATATTAAATAAAATAAAAATTACACGTCAAACTTTCAGTCCTACCAAAAAAGCTTAGTAAATTAGCTATTTCTAGTAGCCTAGGCTTTTAAACTTTTTTAATCAACAAATATGTTTATCACATTGGCCTACAAAACTTTTAATTGAAGAATGAAGCATACTATCATGTAGGATAAATGCAGTGTGTCACAGTGTTTACAATATTTCTGTAACAATAATACCGTAAGGTTAAGTTATCTTGGCCAATGTGATTATTTGGCTGGATTTCAGATTCAAATTTTTATCTTTTACAAGTGACTAATCAAAAAGTTAAAAAGGTTTGACAGCATAACTTACGGAAGATAAATCTATCGTTGTGTGAGCTAATAGTAATTTTCATTAATTTTGGCTTTGGTTATTGTCAACGAGTAATTTTGACGCCGAATAGGAATGATTGTAATAAAAAAAATGACAAAGCAATGCTCTTCTGTTGACATTTTGCAAAATGCGATTGTTTTGGTAAATAATAATAATAGGCCATTGAAGGCTAACGATCAAGAATGTTTGTTTTGTCGGGAATTAACTTTGAGAAAAATTATGGATCTGAAATGTTTTTCAATTTACCGTATCGGAACGTGAAAATAAGCGTTTATATTGTTTGCACAGATTGAATGATATGATAAAAATATATGAAAATGTTTTTATTAAAAAATGTTTTTGTATTTGAAAGCAAAAGATCAGCCAAAGAGGCTTAACAACAGGTAAGTATCAGTGTTTGGCCCAAAATCAACGATATAAATATCCTTCAGCAATAATGGCATTTCATTGATACCAACATCGATCACGTTTGCTCGTACGTTACGATCCAAATTAAGTGGAAAAACTACGTGAAGTTAACTATCATCCCGAGAATAGTCTATTCACAAGTAGACTTTGATTTTAAAATTACTAATTCTAAGTAATTCGTCACTCACAATGATATCCGCGAATATTAGAAATGTATTGGGGTTCGGATGATAATTTCAAGTACCTTTGAAAGCGCTCATTGATATTTCAGGATGAAAAATCAAACAATTACCGCCATATTTGTTCTCGTTGCGAGCGCTCAATTCGTCTTTGTACTTGGAAAAATGTATGCAAAAAAGAAAGAAACTAATATTTTAGAATTAATCAAATAGTCTTAGATAACACACTATTATCAGTGTTTGACCATTGTAGTGATAATTTTCTTTGGTAGATTGCCGCCAAACTTAACTTTTCTACCTTTCTTCATTGGCGGACTTTTCAGTTCCTTAACGGATCGTGCGCAATTAGACTTTGCGGTGAATTTACTGCAAAACGTTGCGGAAAGCGATAGATCATCCATTCTGTCGCCTTTTTCGGTTTCAACTTCACTTTTTATTGCTTACCTTGCAGCGGACGGCGAAACGAAGCAACAACTGCAGAATGCTCTTGGAAAAAGTAATTATAGCTTGTTTAAATGTTTAAATTCAAAAATTTTGCTTTCTTTTCACTGAGAAGCAATCACTGAGAATATTATTCCTGTTGTTAAAGCTAAGAATGTTATCATTAGATGATATATTCCAAAAATGATAAAATGATTTCAGCTGCTAGCACATCACAATTCCGAGTTCATTTTGGCAAACAATTGGCTTATCTTGCAAGGGCAGAAAGCAAAAATTACACGTTAAATGTAGCAAATCGTCTTTACGTACGTGAAGGATTCAGTACAAAAGAGAGTTTTCAACGAGTGCTCAATTTCTATTACAAAGGGATATTACATAAATTCAGTTTTGCACAAAGAAATAGACTTGCTCAGGTATGATCTATGATAAAAAGCAAAGGTAAAATGAAGAGAGGAAGGGATCAAATCGTTATTGTTCAATTACTACTTTCTTTCATTAAATCTATCATCGCAATTAGTAAAATTTCTTTTCAGCAAATCAATAATTGGATTTCGAGTCAGACAAACAATAAAGTTAGAAATATGATAACACCAAATAGTATCACCGATGATACCAAAATGTTACTTATAAATGCGATTCACTTCAAAGGCACTTGGACAACGCAATTCATTAATTTTGTTACTAAACAAAGGCAATTTCACATTTCTGAAAATGAAGTGAAAATGGTAATTACTCATGCATAATTAGATTATTTGTCTTAAAATGATTATTTGTCTTAAAATTTCTCGTCGTTCAGATGCCAATGATGGCGAAATCGGACACAGTTCCGTATTACGAAGACGACGCTGTGAAAGTTATTAAATTGCCTTACATTGGTGATGAAGTAGAAATGGTTGTCATATTGCCAAAAAAACGTTTTGGCTTATCCGATGTACTGAAAAATTTGTCAGGCGAAAAGTTACTTAAATATGTCAATGAAGCAAAAAATCGAAGTGTTTCCGTAAGTTACCTGTCCATTTCTAATTAACAACTTAGTGCACAAAATTATAAAAAGTAAAAAGAGAAATTTGAGTGGACGACGATTCTGCTGCCATTTCTGTTTTTTTTTTTCATACCGAATTCTTTCTAAATAAGCATGGAAGAGAGATTTTAGTGATATCATTTCAAAGTTATTTTTAATTTTAGATCAGAATGCCAAAATTCCAAGTGAGAGAAAAACGAATTCTGAATAATGCTTTGCGGGCAATTGGCATTAAAGATGCATTCAACGGAAGAGCTAATTTCGGAGAACTTTTAAATAATTCAATTCCAATTTCTATTGGCAAAATTATTCATGCAGGCTTCATTGAGGTTTGTGTGAATTTTCTTTAATGAAAACTTTTTTGATTCATAACTGGAAAATTTTTAAAGATTTAATTAATTACTTGCAGGTAAATGAGAAAGGGACAGAATCAGCTGCTGCCACAATAATTGAATTAGAGGATCGTATAGGTTCATCGAGAAATTTCAACGCTGATGAACCATTCCTCTTTGCAATCGTTAAGGACTTAAAGACTGTTTTGTTCATAGGACAATTTGTCAAATAGTCGAATGATCTTTGTACTTTTCGTCATTTTTGTTTTTTTTTTTTCTAGGCATATTCAGTATTATATTTAAGTCTAATATTCACGTCATCAATATTGGAGTAATTTTGAATTCTTTATACATACGTAAGCTAAGGCAAAGGTTACGTACGTACGTACGTACGTTTGACGGAATCATAGCAGTTCGAAATTTTTTTCACGCCATTTTTTTAACTGCAGAAAATGTGCATAATTAATTGAGGAAGCTGAAAAAATTCAGTTATTGTCAACTTATTTATTTTGCATTTTAATACATTTTTGAGCATATAAATCAGTTAATATTGGCCATAAAAAATATGAAAAAAATATACAAAAATATTGAAAAAAAAAGAATATCACATTAGTACATCCACCAATATTAACAGAAATTAAGGACAAATTAATTGTTCAGTATTTTTAATCAATCACAGCTTTGAATTTTAAATCAACTTTGAATTATTTATAAAACTTAACTTTCTCTCTTAACAATTTCACATTATGTTGATCAAAATTCATTCATCATTTTGTTGTCAACTTATTCTTGTGTCGTTGAACATTTTCAGATTGTTGTTGGAATTGAAATGCTTTCCAATATGCAAATTTTGCCTTCTCAAATTTATTCCAACGATGATAAAGCGTACCTTAAATAATTTCATATTACTGCAAAATATAAAAAAAAAGTGAAAACACTACATAGGATAGTAAGAAAAAAAAAGTGAAAAGGCATATTTTTATAAAAAGTAAACAAAAAAAAAGTAAAAAAACAAAAAATAAATAAAATAAAAAGTAAATTTCTCTTTTTTTTCATTTCAAAAACATCAAAACTCCTTCATACCAATCAACAATTAGCATAACTTAGATATTCTACTAACTATTAATTGTCATTTTCATCAGCAAAACTCGGGCTCCAACCAGCCGGATTCGAACCAGCGACCTAAGGATTACTGTGATATAATACGCTACAGTCCTCCGCTCTACCAACTGAGCTATGGTTGGCTTGTCTCGAGACCGAAATTTTTGTTTACAAATAAGCAACCAATAATTTACCAATATTTTTCCAATAAGTTATTGTTGTCGGTTCTAGTTCTACAGCTGATAATAGGAACTTTTCGGCACTGTCGTATTGTCTCAATTTACCATAGCAAGTGCCTAGCTGTGAAAGGATTGATGCATCCTTGTTATGATATTTAAGCACTTTATCAGCTAGGCTAATTACTTCTGCACAATTATTTGTCTCATCAAGTAATACCAACAAATTCAACCAGGCTTGTTTATGACCAGGATTTGCTCTAAAAAAAAAAAATTCAAATTATGGTACTAATTAAGAAGGTATAGTATTTATATTACTATATTAAAATATAATAATATCTTAAAGTACATTAAGCATATCGAAATTTAAATTTTCAAATACTATGAATATACAATGAACTATTAATTTTGATGAAAAGTTTAATGAAAAAAAAAAAAAAAAACATAAACGAATGTACTAATACATACAAATCTACGAATAATGCTTTAAATTTTAGACTTATATAAGAATTTGGAACAAAAAAACTATTTGATTATCTGAAATATAAATTTCTACTTTCTAGTCCACAGGAAAATTCAATTACTTATTATTATTCCTGCTAAAAAAAATTAACATTCCTCTCGAGAATGCTACTGTTTTTTTTCCATCACCTGGTAATATTTTGCCAAATTTCCCTTGCATAGGTTTTTTGATTTTGTTGCAAATAAAGTAAGCCCATGTTATATAAACAATCCGGATACGGAAAGCGTAAACTGAGTGCTTGTTCGAAACTATTTTCCGCATCCTAAATGCAATTCAAAAAAAAAAAAATATATCCTAATTATTTTGCTAAATAAAAATTGTAAAAGATTTCTTAGATAGTATTATTTGATAATTCATCCAACTATATTACCGTGAAAAAAGTATCTTTCATTTTCTAAATCAAAAATTCTTTCCTAAATCAAAATCTTATCATTAATTAAAAATTTTGTTATTAATTTCAGAAAAAATTTATACCATTTTAACCAATTTTCATTTTTATAGGTTATATAAACTATTATTAATTAAATATGAGCCAAATTTAAGTATCAAAAATGAAAGGATCAACTTTATATCGTTTCTGGGCCAATTGTGCAAGTCCAAGATTCATCCATGCAGCTGCAAAATTTGGCCTTATTTTAATGGCTTTACGAAGGAGTTGTTCAGCTTCCATATTTCGATCATATTTGAGATAAATATTTGCTAAATTATTCATCGCATTTTCATAGGTAGGATTTAGCCTAAAATCAGACTGTAATTAAAATTGTTTTAATTAACAAAAAACAAAGCTTAATAAGATGAAAAGAAATTAGACAAAAATTTTAAATAAGAAAAGAAGATACTTTAGTATATCATATGATAGTAATATTTGTTCAAACAATAACAGCGTAAACAATGCAATTGTTATTGTTTGAGCAAATTAATTCGACATAAATATTTACTTATAAAAAAATGCTAATCTAATTTAGCATAATTATAATACAAATTCATAGCATTTAAAAAAATAAAATGTTTTCTTTTTCGCAAAAAAAAAAAAAATTATACAAAGAAATTTTTTTTAACTTAATCTTTAAAAATTGGAAAAAATAGTAGTATCTGTAATATATGGTAAATTATTTTCTTTTTTAATTTCAGCCTATCATTTTCAAATGTTTAATTGCAATTTTAAATTTTAATTTGAACATTCATTTCTCGAATAATCAATGATAATTGTAATTTGTTGCTATTATTCTAACATTCAATATTAGATTTTTGTAATTTTTGAAATTTTACTTAATTTTTGAAAAAATTTACTAATTTGAAATTTTACCTTATTGCATTAGCATAATTAACAGTTGCACGACTGATATCACCGTTATCAGCCAGAATTTTTGCTATATTGTAATGAATTTTTGCATTATTTGGACAAACTTCTAAGCCACTTTTGTACAAATCTAATTCATTTCGCCATTCCAAACTACGCTGAAAACTTTTTTCATTTTTTTTTTTTCTTTTCATTGACAGTTTAAACTTACATAAAAGAAAAAATTTGGCCTGAAATCGTTTAACATTTGTCAAATGAATTTCAAAAATAAATTATGCAAATGAAAATTGAATTATGAATGAGACTAATTAAAAGCAAATAATATTTATCATTGTATATTATTCATTTTCTCAACATGTTTGAAAAAATTGTTATGTTATCACTAGAATTGTTATTACTATTATTATTATTACTTCCGTATTATTTATTTATTTATTTGTTTATTTATTTGCTCACTTATTTATTTATTTATAGAATTGTTATTACTATTGTTATTATTACTACCGTATTATTTATTTATTTATTTATAGAATTGTTATTACTATTGTTATTATTACTACCGTATTATTTATTTATTTATAGAATTGTTATTACTATTGTTATTACTAATTGTTATTACTATTTTTTTACTAATTGTTATTACTATTTATTACTAATTGTTATTACTATTGTTATTACTGCTACTATTGCTACCGTATCACTTATCTATTTATTTATTTATTTATTTATTTATTTATAGAATTGTTATTACTATTTTTATTATTACTACTGTATTATTTATTTATTATTATTACTATTATTGTTAATTATTATTATTATTAATCGTTATTATCTTACCTTGTATGATTTGATAAAAAGCATTATGAAAATTATTGTTGTAACACTTTTTAAAATATTTGCGGTTTTATTTCTTATCAGAACTTCTTCCGTTTTTTCATATGCGCTAACGGTAATTAAGCAAAAGGCAACCGATGGCAAATAAAGCACTCTTTCAGCAAGCACAAATCCAACGGTAACAAAAATATTGCTGGCAGGTAGAAATGTTATAATATAAAAAATGATTGAAAATATTCGAAGTCTGCAAAATGAATTCAAAAATTAAAGTTTTTCATCAAATTTATAATCATCTAAATTAAAGAACTAAATTAGTATTTATTAAAATTTCTTAAAAATAAAAAATTTAATTCTCATATCATCATAACCTATTGAAATGCATACATATTTATTCTGGAAGTAGGAAAGGAATATTTTTTTTTTAACATGTCATTGTATTTTGATCAAAAGAATTTATTACTTAAACTATATGTTAGATTAGACGAAAAATTAATCAAAGTTTTAAATTTCATAGAAAAAAATTAAATTTCATACAATCTAAAATTTTATAATCAATATAATTCTTTTTGACAATAGCGATAGAAATTGAGAATTTCAAGCATTTTATTGAATTGGTCATCTTTAGTTACAGTTATAATTTAATTGGAAAAAAATAATTTAAACTTGTACTGTTTCTCAAAATATCCACGAATTAATTGAATGATAAATATGATAACACTAATGATAAATATTGTTGAAATCAAAAAACGAAGATCATTGATCGATTCGATTAGTTTTACACAGCCCATCGAATAGTCAAAACATAATTGAAATGGATAAAGTTGTAACCAAATGTAAAGCATATAAATGTAGCAATAATTAATTAACTGAAATAAAATTGAGGTATTTTTTTCATAATCAAAAAACAAAAAAATAAATTAATAAGTAAATAAATTGATTAATTAAGTAAAGAATAAACAAACAAATTTTCAATTAATAATTAATTAATTAAACGAGTAAATTAAATAAATTGATTAATTAGTTAATTGAATTAAATAAATAAATAACTAAAATAAGTAATGTTCATGAAAAAAAAATTTTTTTTTAGCAATAAATTTACAATTTTTCAATTAAGCCTCAATTATCAAAATCTCTTTTCCACTCTCAAATTCTGTACATTTTAAATTTGTGTCTCTTTTCTTTTAACAAATTCATTAATTTTCTCATTTCTTATTTTCGATCAAAACGATCTTATTAGTCATGACAATATCATTACCCTAAATGAATGAATAGAAAGATTAAAATAATGAAATAATCAATGATTAACTAACTCGTAAAAACACAAATGGACAACTAGCGATCAAATTATCATTTGGACTAAATTGAGGAGATTGAAATCCATTAATTGAAAATCGAAACAGTAATAAAGCTAAGCATATCATTAAACATATCATTACCCGACGTATGCAATCACAATATTGTTGCTATAATACAAAAATTTAAAAGATTAAATTTAAAAATTAAAAAAAAAAAGAAAAATTGCAAAAAAAGACTTAGCAATTTTGATTAAGAAAAAAATTTCTAATTGGAATTTTTGTTTTGAGTTAAAATTTTTTTGTCTAATTAAATGTATAATCGGTGGCATATTAAAATTTCGACTAAAATTAGAATGAAATATTTGAAAGTTTTTGGTCTAAATGCTATTATTTAATTAAACTAATTAATACCTTCCTAATAATTAATCTCTCAATTATTTTTTCCAAAAAAGACAAAATTTGTTTTTCGAACTTATGCAAAAACAAAAAAGAAATTGTCAACATTGTTTACACTATCAAAATCGTTTACTTTTAAGCTTCTTCACAAAAAAATACAAAAGAGTACTTTTATTTGAACATATTGGCCAAATTTAAAATTTTCAAGAGAATAAAAAAATTTGAACAAATATTGAAATTAAAATGTCATACGAATAGTATTAATTAAATCATATATTTACATAAAAGCTATCAGATATGATTTACACCAGGAAAATATCAGAAAACAATGAAAAATAATTAAGAAACAGATACTTCGATAGAAATAAGGAAAGTTTTATCTCACTAAATTAATTATTTAATTACTTCTTGTGTAATAATATTATATTTTTTTTGTTCGAATTTTACTGTAATACTATTTAAAACTGAAATGAAATAAATTTAAAAGCTGAAAAAATTAATTTACAAATTCGTATAAATTTGTTAAATGTTACAAATAGAAAGGTCATAGGTTAAGTTAAGTGATTTCACATTAATTACTTGTTATGCAATTAATACAAAAAACATACAACCATATGTGCTGTACTCTTATCAATTTCATTATTGCTTCCATTATTATTCATTCGTTTTCTAAATGCAATAAAAAATCGAATTGGTGAAATATTTGATGCGCAAATGTCAAATGTTGCACAAAGTGGCTGTAAAAAAGTAATTTTAATCAATGTTAGAAAATTAAATTTTTGATCAACAAAAAAGGAAACAATTCATTAGTAATTAAAATCATATAGCATGCTATATAATTGAAATAAAAAATTTATAAATTATGAAAACAAACCATAACAACGATTCCTTGTTCCTTACTAAACAATGCAATTGCGCTGAGTAATAGAATGATAAATTTTGATTTAATTGAAAATTCTGATTTATACCAACATTTGATATATAAATGTAATGCAGTAAGTGTAAATAATGTCATTAATAATTCAGATCGACCCACTATACTTGCTACCTGCATGAAATTTTTTCATTTTTTGATAATTTTAAAAAAAATCAGAAATTTTATTAATTTGTATTTTATCGTCCAAAAAATTATAATATATTTTCGATCTTTATTTATTTCACGAATAATTTGTTTATAAATTAGATCAGTGTAACAGAAATGACAAAAATTCCTAAATTAACACTATTTATTTTTGAAAAAAAAATACACTTATTTGGATGAATTTTTTGATGCCATAAAGTAATGAAAAATAAAGCTTACAAAATTTAAATCTTATAAATTGAGCATTTCCACTGTTATTCAATCAATTTTATTTTTTCAATTAAATTAAAAGACTAATACCAAATGTTATATTTTTTAATGTTAATAAATTTATGGAAAAAAAAATGAAAGGAAGAAAAGAAATATATTTTATCATTTGATAACTTACTGCTTCAGAATGTATTGGATGTATAGCAAATAACAATGAAACATGAAAAGCTATCCGATTGGGATATTTTTCATAAAATATTTTTGATAAGTTAATTAGTATTTTATAAAGTAATACACAAATAATTGCATGTAATGTGATATTAACAATATGATAAGTTGTAGTATGAAGACCTGATATTGCATAATTGATCCTGAAAATTAATTAATGATTGCAATAATATTACATTCATAGTTTGGATTAATTTAAAAATTTGTTTACTAAAAGTTACTAAAAGTTTAAGTTTAAATTTAATAATTGATAGTCATGATATTAGGATTTTCAATTACATACTATAGATGCACTCAGATTAAACATTCAAATTTTGATACAATTAAATAGTAATATACTTGTTCTTCTTTTTTTTAAATTAATGCTTACTCTTTAATTTTTCACGGTAAATAATATAGGAATGATAGGTGGTGCAGAAGCTAAACAATAATAATTTGTGTCTTGAAATTTTAAAATTTTAATAAAATTTAAGTGTCATGCAAAGAGAAATGATGGAAAATGCAATAATGTTTTTAGTGAAAATTTTTGGATTGACAATAAAATTGCGCAATTCCACTTAAAACAAATAAAAAAAAAAGAAAAAAGAAGGCCTTATGGTAAGACTATGGTAAGTGTTACTCGTAATCCTTTCTAATTAAATATTTGAATTAATTTAACACTCTTCCAGATTATCGATTCTCAATCTAAAAATACTAAAGTACTAAAATTAATTTACAGAAACAACGTTTCACTTTTTTTTCCCCTTTTTTTTTTAACATAAAATTTTACATCTTATAAAAAAATTTATGCTAAATTAAAGAATTAAATGTAAGTGGTTTGTAAAAGAGACAGAGAGAGAAGGAGCAAAAAAAATTTTTAATGATGAGAAAATGAAAATTTTATATACTACAATAATCAATTTTATACTTATAATTTTAATCATACTTTTAATAATTTCTTTTTTCTCTCTTTTTTTTTTCATTCAAATATTATCGTATAATAATTTTCGATTATTTAAAACTTAAAAATTGTATTGGTTGCATATTGCATTATTCATCAATGAAATTCTTCAAGCTTACTTCCTTCTTTCACAACATTAATTTGCATAAATTGCACTTCTCAGGCTAGTTATTTCATTTTATGGAACATAAAATTTGCCCCAAACAACAAGCAAATTTACTCGATGACCCTTAGGCTAAACCAGGCACTTATAATTACATCAATCATTTTCACACCACACAAAAGTATTCACGAAAAACCTGTCTTGTAATGAAATTATTTATAAATCCGTTTATAGACTCATCAACTTTGATCTAGTCTAAGTAATGAAGTAAGATTAAGTAATGCATATAAGTAGTAAAATAAGGATTTTATTAAATTAACATTTAAAAGTTGAATTTGCAAATAACTTCTTCTTTCTTCGAGAGAAAAAGAGTAAAAATCAATTATCTATTTACATTGCAAAAAATTCAAATGAATCGGTCTTTTAATGGTACCATTTTATTCAAATAAAAAAAATCATTTATTATAAAGTAGCCAAGTGTTAATGCATATTATCAATTTTTGACAATTGAAATTTTAAAGCTTTCAACACAAAAAAAAAAAAATCAGACTAAAAGCTTAATAATCGATTTGTGCTCTTTTAGAATGATATTGCATTAAAATGAATACTTTAAGGCTATTCACATTTTGTGGTGAACATCTGGCTCATCCAATATTCAAGTATTCTACAACATCTGACCACTTCTCAGGAATGAGTAATATTTATAGCAAGTGATTATTAGTCTAAGCATAATTTATTAATTATCTATTTACAATGCAAATTTTTCAATTTTGAAGTGTCGGATACTGTAGAATCTTTATTCCTCTATCAATTTATTTAATCCAAATTGATTTTTCAACTAAGCAATTAGTTTATTAATTAAATTATAAAAACATTGAATTTAAAAATGAAATGTTCCTCTTTCTTTTTTCTTTTTTTTTTTGTTAAAAAAAAATTGAGAAAACTACGAAAAATACTGGACAATTTTGAAAAGAAATACAATAATTGGATTCAAAAAAAAAGGAAAGAGAAAAAAGTTGGCAATAATAGTTAGAAATTTATCTTTTAACGTTCGCCCAATCTAATCTTTTTAGTTAACCAATCAATTTCAAGAAGAAAGAAAAATTTGTGATCAAAAAAAAAAAAAGAAAAAACATTCTGTCATTGTTGGAAACGAAAAGTAAATATATTATTGGAAATTGTTGATGAGTCATTTCATCACTAATAGGAAATGTAATTTAAACGTATATCTTTTGTACGCAAACATAAATAAATTCTAAGGAATACAACTATGACTAAAATTATCGGAAAAAAATTTATGTGAGATGATAAAGTGATATATTTGAAAATAATAAGTAACAGTGAAAAAAGAAAAAGTGATTTAGAAAAAGACTTACGCAAAAGTAATAGTGGTAACCGGACGATATGACTTATGACTACGTGTTGATCGTATTGGATAACCCCAAAAATCACTTTCCAAAATTTTTCCAATTTGTCGAATAGCTTTATTATTTATGATAGCTTCTCGATCATCAAATACAAAATTACCATGGATATTACCACTAAAGCTTAAAATTGCTGCTACCGTAATAATTGTCAAATGAAAGTATGCAACCAATTCGTCATACTGTCGTGTTACGGTTAATCGTTGACCGAATTGTTGTAATTTCCGTGAATTGCTTTTCCATTTCATAATAATATCTTTCTTAAAAAAAAAAAAAAAAAGATAGAGAGAGAAAAATATAATTCAAACGAGTATCTAATATCATTGCTGAATTTTAATGTATTTAATATAATATGAATTTAATATGTAATTAGCCCTACTGTATATATTAATTTTGTATAATAATTGAATCTACTGTATATATTAGTTCTGTATAATAGTTGAATCTACTGTATATATTAATTCTGTATAATAATTGAATCTACTGTATATATTAATTCTGTATAACAATTGAATCTACTGTATATATTAATTTTGTATAATAATTGAATCTACTGTATATATTAATCTTGTGTAATAATTTATTTCATATCAGTATTTATCTGAAATTATCTCATATATATATGCATTCAATGAGCACAGAAAATCTATATGAATGTTAAAAAATTATTAAAAGATTAGTATAAGTCAGCAATGTTCTCAAAATTAACCAAAAAAAATTACTTAAAACAAAAAAGTTGTTAGTAATAAATGTATATTAAAAAGAAACTAACAAAGCATTCCAAATTAAATATGAAAAAAAAATTTTTTTTTAGTTTAGACACATTGAATATTTTAAGAATTTTAATTCAAACATATTGAATATTTTGAGAATTTTAATTCAAACATATTAAATATTTTAAGAATTTTAGTTCCTCTGGGAAAGAGAAGATTTGAAAGCCAGTTCAGACATATTGAATATTTTAAGAATTTTAATTCAAACATATTAAATATTTTAAGAATTTTAATTCCTCTGGGAAAGAGAAGATTTGAAAGCTTCTTTATTCACAATTATTGCATAAATTTAGATTCTAGGATGAATGAATTGAACTATAAGTGATTAGCCTAAGTAAAGCATAAGCCTAAGCCATATTAGTAGCATCAATATGGCCAGCTACTTCCTATCTTTTTTCAAAACCAGCCACAAACAATCAAAATTGATGTTGGCCACTTATAAATGATGGGACACATATTCTCAATATGAGCTTACTATTGTATTCAAACCAAAATTAATTCTCATGAAATGATTGCAATTTTAATCTCAAAAATATTTCTTTAAATTAAAAATTCTCAAACATTTTAAAAAAAAGTATTTTTAGTTGTTTGAAATAAATTTTATATAAAGCAAACAATCAAGAATTTGATTTGCTAAAAATTTGTAAAAATTCGAAATTTTGTTAAAAATTGCTTATTTTATTAATATTCATTAATTTCCTTCAAATATTTGAATAATTTATCAAAATAAAAATCAAATATAATTTTGTTAAAAAGTAAAAAAATTATCTCAAAAAAAAAAAAAAAAGAATTCTTCCAACAATCTTAGAAAACAACAACAATAAATAAAATGTATGCGTATACTGAGGTAAAAAGATAAAATTTCGGAAGCGAAGTGACATAGATGAAAATTTTTGAAGGACATTTCCTGATCGTTGACAAAAGTAATAAAATTCATTGATGAAAAGCGCATACTGCTAGTATTCCTACACAATTGGTCATTTTCTCGAACAAATGTTATTGTGACTAAGGCAATTCACCTCTATTTGACATTGTTGTCAATCAATTTATTTACTTATTCTCATGGAAAATGAATTGAAATTTTATGAAATATTATTGAATTGGTCATTGTGTCCATTTTTGATTTCAAAAATATTACAGAAGTACTAATCTATCTTTTATTGCATTCATAGTTTAATTCTAAATTTTATGCAATTTTTTCTCTCTTTAAATAATAAACAATTTCCATCAAATTTTCTTCATTCATTCAAGATAACATTTCACAAAAAAAAAAAAAAAAAGAAAAAAAAATTAAATGATATAAATTAATGAGTAACAATTCTGGGATGAACTAAAATTCCAAAATGAATTGCAATTCTAGGATGGCCTACAATTTTAAATGGATTACAATCTTAAGACGAAGTATAATTCTTGGATGGAGTAAACTAAATTTACTGACTAAATATGACTATTAATCGATTGCTTAGGCAAGAAGATAAATGGCTAAAAGGAAGAAAATTGAAGTTAATATAACATTTTAATTTAATTTGGCATTTAACATAACATTGTAATCGGTTTTTATTAATAGTAAAATACGGAAAAAAGAAAAAAAAAGAAATTTCCGGCGAAAATATTAAATTAAATTTTTTCGCTTTTTAGCTACCTATTCATAGTTGCTTGATAATAAGAAATAGCTATCGAATTTGGCCAATAAATTAAATCATTTTTTTCTCCTTTTTCGAAATGCATTTATTCACAGAGAAGATACAATGAATGTGAGAAAAAAGAATGAAATAATAAAATTATATTTACTAAGTTTAAATCTTAAAAACTTCAAATTTGACATTGATTTTTTTTTCTTGCAAATTATTAAAAGGAAAAATTTTTTTGTTATGAAATAAGCATGAAACTTTAATGTTTTTGATTGTTATCTTGTCTAAACATGATTTAAATTTATTTTCAATTCTATTTTAAATTAAAATTTTGCTTTAATGTCTTAAAATATTCTCATATATTGCCATTTTAATAAAATGCATAAATTAAATGTTAAGCAGAAAAAAAAAGGAATAAAATTTAGGATTAAAAAAGAGTGAAAGCCTTTATAAATGATATTGAAATTGTGTAGTGGACAGAGTGGACATATGTGGTCAGAGTTAAACAACAGACAAATGGACATAGACAGATTGAGCACATACATACATGCATACACATACCCACATACACACGCACATACACATAATTATGTCAGGTAAATTAAAAATCGGTAAATGTTTGCTTAATCCAAAGATTATAGGTGATGATGAGTATAAGGTAATTAATGAGAAATGAATCAGTAAAAAGTTATATTCATTATTAAAATTTGATAAGCTGTTGCTTAGAAAGCAATTTCTAGAAATGCATTTTGATGGAAATGAACAAATCTTCATAAGAAATTTCAAAGATTTTATTTCAAATTAAATAATTTTAAAGTTATTAATAATTTAAAATTCAATAATTCATTTTATATTTTGTTTTATAAAAAAAAATTTCAAGTATTTCTTATTAAGGAGCAAATTTTTCTTCTATTCCAACTTTTTATTTACTTTAATTTGTTCAAAAAATTTTACTATATTTTTTGTTTACATTAAATAGCATAATGATTAAATTTAAAAAAGAAAAAAAACGTGGAATAAATTACGTATAAATTAATCAAAACACATGCAAACAAATTTTTGAACTTTTTTTTTATCATATTATTTAGTTCAAAAATGCTTTTTTGATGAGAATAAACGTTACGTTACTTTGAAGTGTTTTACTTAATTCTTAAGAAACGTGTTTTATTTCTTTCTTAAATAAATGTAAACATTATACTTCTTAATATTTAACAGAAAATAAATCAAATTTTTGAATTGATATTAAAGTTAAAAAAAAATGAAAGAAAAAATTATAAAGCTACAAGTTAAATATCAATGTTATTTCTTTTTCTCAGAAATATTTTTTTATCTTTTATTTCATTTATAATTTTTCTTTCATTTTTTGAAAAAGAGCTAACAGAAATGAAAAACAGTAATTTTTCTTTTAAATTTATGAAATTTCCATACTTTGTTTTATATTTCTAAAACTTATATAATGACGCCATTCTTTCTCAAATAATTCCAGTACTTTATATGACTTATATTTGAAGTGTTTTACGTGTTCTCGAATGCTTTCAGATGTTTTACGTGTTCTCGAATGCTTTCAGATGTTTTACGTGTTCTTGAATGCTTTCAGATGTTTTACGTCTTCTTGAATGCTTTCAGATGTTTTACGTGTTCTCGAATGCTTTCAGATGTTTTACGTGTTCTCGAATGCTTTCAGATGTTTTACGTCTTCTTGAATGCTTTCAGATGTTTTACGTGTTCTCGAATGCTTTCAGATGTTTTACGTGTTCTCGAATGCTTTCAGATGTTTTACGTCTTCTTGAATGCTTTCAGATGTTTTACGTGTTCTCGAATGCTTTCAGATGTTTTACGTGTTCTCGAATGCTTTCAGATGTTTTACGTGTTCTCGAATGCTTTCAGATGTCTCATCATATTTTCCTGTTGTCTTCTCATTTTAAATATTAGAGTTTAACGTTGCAAGGTTTAAGTTTAAAGAGTATGTTTAATTGATTAATTAACTTTGACACTTTTCATCTAACTCTCGGCTATGCTAAATTATTTCATTTGATTTATCAACTCTCATAGCTTAGCCACTTGTATGAAATGCTATTCTTCATTACGTATTTCTTCTTTTCTCAATTTATTGGAAAGCAAAATTTTGTCTCAAATTGGAAAATAAATGACTAAATGTAACCTTTGAACTTTACAAGTTAGTTCAATTTGATGTAATTTCCATTTTACAAATATGCTTACTGGACTTTCCATATCCAATTTTTGCTAAAATTGGTTTATTTATTTTGATATAACTAAAACCAATTAAATAGTCACATGTATTCGTTATCTATGTGCTTTTCAAATATTCGTTTAATTTAATTTAATTAGTTAAATTGTTGACAATCAATTTACTCTTCGAAAAATTTTGTATTAATATGTAAAAGTTATGTGGAAATAACATTTTATTATGAGATTTGTTTTATTAAATAAATTTTTGTCTAAAAAATTGTAACTTTTGCTTTAAATATAAATTAATCAACTGTGAGAAATATTATTTTTGAAATTTGAAAAAAGCATTTAAACATCTGTAAGCACTATTAAGTCATCCGTGATTTCAACTTATCACTGATCAATCATTTGTTTATTTGTTTTTCTTTCTTTTCACAAGTTGATAGTGTATTTCTTGTTAATTTCCTACAGGGTAGCTTCACATTTTCTTGTCACATTGCCATATTTCAAATTTACATTCAAAAGAAATATCACTTATCACAATGATAAACGATTGTTTTTCGAATTATTGTAGATGTATGACTGATTTAATTAGCCAAGAATAAAAATTCACGTGTTTTACGTGTATTCGTTGAGACGTTTCATAAAGTTACGCATTTAAACTTAAACTCCAAATCTCTCAATCGATTATCAATCAATCTTTAATCATAATTTATTCAACAATTAGATTATCAGTTAATATACATATGAAAATTTCTCAAAATCCTATCCAATACTTTAAATACTACCCAATTTCCGTTGCTCGAAATACATTATTCATTTACCCATCGCTCTTTGAGATTCACTTTCCATTACCCATCATTTCAGGTACAATTACCCGTTAACTAAGCAATTTCAAACAAAAAAGTTGCTTTCATTTTTTTATTTTTTTCAAACAAAAAAAAGTGAAAATTTTTGATAATTTTGCAAATTAAAATTTTAATTAAGAAAAATGTTATATTTTATAATGTAAAAGATGATGTAATAATCAAAGAAAACGAGTAATAAAGGTAATATAAAGGTAAGGAATGATAATTTATAATTAACAAGCGACAACTGGAAAGTTTTTTTTTCTCTCTCTCTCTCTGTCTCTATTAAAATATCTGAAATTGTGTCCCTAATTAGCGCTCTCTTCATGCTTAAATCATTAATTTCATACATTGCAAAAAGGGAAGAGAGTGAATGATTAATTAGCTAATTGGCAGTTTTTATTTTACCTTTTTAGCTTCGATATTTAATGACAATTTCTTCATATTTTATTTTACTGCTCTTCATCAATTTGAAATATAATAGTTGAAATTATTGATTTGAATCAGCTGAATTCTTTATTTATTTTTTTGTCTTTTTTTTAAATCCGAAAAATTTTTGAAATTTATCCGAAAATAAAATAATTATTAATTGCTATTTGAGCAGTAAAATTGTTAAATAATTTTGCCAAAAGTTTAATATTTGATTAGAATATTGCATCGAAAATATAATTAATTAAACGAAAAAGAAAAGAAAATAAAACAAACTCAAAGTAAAAATAAAAGAAACTCAAAGTTAAAAATAAAAGAAACATTTTCTATTTGCTTATTATTATTATTATTACTATTGTTATTATTACCATTATTATTATTACTTTTATTATTATTA
>SSBO01000012.1:21910425-21922114 GCA_005281725.1 Wuchereria bancrofti | reverse complement strand
AAGATTAATTAACACTTTTATTGTCCCCTAGAGAATTTAGTATTTTACAATTTCATTTCATGTCAAATTCTAATTTTCAGCATATCAAATTATATATTAGCTACAAGTAAAGTATGAAAGAAATAATTCAATTTAGAAAAATTAATAAAATCCAATTTTACTAATTTAGTTGATGAGCGAATGTAACTAAGTGTTAACAAATTTGGAAGATATAATAGATTTGACTTCAAGAAAACTAACAATACTACAAATTGTCCATGATAAGCTTATTGTAGACGAAATTCTTATTTGCCTTTCATTTGTTGCTGAACGAATTATTAATGTAGTAAAATAATTAATTTGTTCCGCAAATTGTCAAACAATAAAAATAATCATAAAATTTTCTTCATTTTTTAAGAGATTTTATCACTTTTCCTTTAATTTAATAATTTTTTTTTCGAAATAAATAATTTTTTTGAAATATTTTTTTTTTGAGATAGATAATTTAACAAATGCAGCAAATAAAGTTGATTTCATTATTCTTTTGCTTATTATAAATGATTGTAGAAGTTGACACAGTTGACAGAAGTTGACATTATTATTTGTTTCCTTCTCTTTGAGTAGGATAATTAATTATTACATTAATTGTTGCAACATTAATTAATTAATTAATTAAACTACAAAATGATAAAATGATGGAAAACTTCTTTTAATTATGCAAAAAAGTGACAACGAATCTAATTTGAAAAGATAATTAATGTTTTAATTAATTTTTTTAATACTTCACACAGATTTCTAGTATGCAATATTTCCTATAATACCAAATTTTGTTTAATCATTAATTTCTTAACAATTTAGGCAAATTACGAAGTTTAAAAGACAACCTTGAAGATAGTTTAGTTGTCGGTCTGATTAAAGGAATAATTTGTTTGTTACCTACAACTTATCGTATTTATCTTTCAGGGAAAACAAAAGAAACATTTTCTGGATACGTTTTCCGGATTATTAAATGGACAGAAGAAGAAACATCTTCCAAATGCTTTTTGGCGAATATTACCCAAAAAAAAGGCAAAATTAAATAAAAATTCATTTATTAAGTAATATCTTTGCTATTTTTCAGAATAATTTTTTTTTAGAACTTATTTTAGAATAATTAATAGAAATTTTATTTCAGGAAATCAATTGCCATTATCAGTCAACCACGTAGCATATAATTCATATTGCTATTACGGATACTCATCTTATAATTAAATACACTTAATCTTATAATTAAATACCTATAATAACAGGTAAGAAATAGAGAAAGACCTGAATTAGTTACAAAGTTTCAGGTTTGTTTATCTTAGATTTGATTTTACACAAATTTCTTTCTTATAATTTGAAATTTTCTTCAGTGACAGTTTATGTCAATTTTGCAGTGAGAAGCGCAAAAGTTGCAATAAAATTTTTGTTTCTAAAAAAATTTTTTTCAGAAAAATATTTTCGAAAAAATGAATGTTATATGAATGAAAATTTTCTCAATGCTCTATTTTTGCTTCCTTTTTTGTCAGTATTTCTCTCTTAATTTTATTATAGATCAATTAGCATTTCTTAATTAAAGAAATTTGCATTGCAAATTAATCATTTAAAGAATATATCAATTATAAAAGATTAATTTCTAGCAGTTTCCTTTTTAAAAAATAAAAGTACTAACTATTCAGGTAATTAAAGTATTATTGAAATATTGTTTTTTCTTATTGTATTAGGATTGTTGTAATTGTTGCAGAAAAAATTGCATATCAGAAATATGCAATTAAATAAATTAGTCCTTGAGAAAATTAATGAATTAAATAATTAAAAAAATTTCCAGGAAGAATTTAATTTCATCTTTAAATAAAGATGGATTGCTAATTTAAATGTGTTAATGAGTAATTAAAATAGCATTTTTAGAAAAAGATTAAACTAATTAAGAAATTAAAGAATTTAAACTAATTAAGATTTTTTTACATTTTTTTTTTACTTGCACAACAATTATTTTGTTACAGTTTATGAATATCATAGCAAATAATCATAATAAATTAAAATTACAAATAAAAAGATAATTCTCGATCGCTATCTTTACGTGGTGACATTTTCATGACATAAACTCATCTCTTCCTAATTTTAAAAGTTTCCAATTAAAATGACAATAAAAAAATTTGTCGTGTGAATAATTTAGTTTGCAATAGGCTTACTTTCTGTTTATACAATAGATTAATTAATTTTAATTTAAAATTTTAAAATATGAAAATTAAAAAAAGAGAGATAAAAGAGAGGAAACTGTAGGAAATGATGAGAAATGAATATAGCAACATGAATAATTGAAACAAACAAATAATGTTTAATTTAAAAAATTACAATTTAGACAGAATCAGAATGATTTTTCAATAATTCCTTTTCATTTATTGATAAGAGCGCCCAGTATGTAAGAAATAAAAATAAAAATTATCGATAAGGAAAATTTTGAAATCTTCGCATTGTTTTGATTTATGATAAAGTCTGCTGATTTCAATTAAATTTCTTTCTTTATTTTATAATAATGAGAGATTTTAGATGATTGCTGTCACTGAGTCAGAGATATCAATAATGAATCAATGATTCAATCTAATTAAATGATCATAAAATGATAATAGTTCAATTTACAGAGGGAAATAATTGAAGCTATCATAAAGTGATAATAAATTAAAATAATTATATGGGAGTGATAAATAAAATAATTACGAAATGCTAATGATTAAAACATTCATAAAACTGATTATATATTAATGTAATTAAAATAGCAACAAGAAAATAATATACAAAATAGTAAGAAAGTGATAATAATTGAATGATAATAATAATAATAATCAAAATACAGATTTGATAATAATTGAAATGATTACACGGTGATAATTGCAGCTATTAATGTAAGTTCAAAATTATTGCTGGAAATATTAATGTTTTATTTATTGATAAAATTTCTTCTCTCCAATAAATTTAATGAAATGAATAAATACACAACAATGGCAGACTGATATGATCGTATGATAATGACACTGATAAATGATAAATCAAGGTGAAAATTTGTGATTATATGGTATTTTCTTTTATTCGGAATATCTCGGTACTACGGGAAAAATTGATCATAATTAGGCCTAGTTAGTATTTCTTGTTTCGATCATCGTTGTAAAAATTTATTCACGCTCAATCATAAATAATTTAATTCTTTTCAATTTTTTTAATTCAATTCAATTTAATTATAATTCGACGCAATACACGTACGTGTAATCAGATATCATAAAATGAAAAAACTTACGTACGATAACTAAAAGTGCCACTGATTTACATTGCTTCAACATTTTTTGCTATTTTTTTTTATCAAATTTAATACCAGTCAAATAAATTATTCAATTATTATTTTTTTTTTTAAAGTATCTTTGAAAAAAATTATTTTTAAATTGCCAATGACAAATTTCTTCTTTTCAATGCTAAGTGATAATTAATTTAAAAATTGGTCGTGTCTAATGAATCTTTCAAATGTTTATTGGATATTTATCAAAAAGTTAGAATTGAGCACAAACTTATTAAATAAATATATCATACAGGTATAATTCGCCCTGAGAAGTTGCTGGCTTTCTTGAAACTATCAGATTTTTAAATTTTTAAATTGCTTTTATTTTCATAATCTTTGATCCTTTCCAATTTTTTAATCTAAACTGCTAGCAAAATTAGTAGCTGTAATGAATGAACAAACAATTGTGACAGGAAATAAGTGTACATCGACTAAAGATAAATCTCAGTTTACTTTTGTTACTTTTCAGTCTTCAAATTTTCATTTGATATTTGATTTAAATTAATTGCAATCAAGTCATATTCATTAATTTTTTAAATTTTATTTTGATAATTTCTTCAAAAATATTTTTAATTTATTTTTTTATCACAACTGGATAAAATATATTAGAAAAGTGATATGAAAGAGATTTAAATTTTGATTTTTTTTATTTTTTTCTAAATTTTTTTTTTTACTTATTGGACAAAAGTTATAATTAAATATGAAATGTGAATGATAGAGGAACTTTTTACAATATATTACATCATCGTATCATTGACGGAAAGCATATTTGAGGCGACAACTACGCCAGCAATAATTTTTTCTCTCTCATTCCATTTTTTATTGTTTATAAAAAAAGTTAACTAATAAATTTTTTTATTTGAAAATTATTCAAAAAAATTTTAATTTTCCGAAATACAATAAAATTTAATTACAATTTTATTCTTCGCAATAAATATGCTAAATTTGACTTAAATAAATATACTGTATTAGTTTTTTTTTTTCTTCTTTCGAAATAAATTTGTTGATAATTTTTATCAAATTTTAAAATTTTCATAAGTTTATTTAATTTTCAAACATTATGAAATTTAAGCTATTTCTGAGAGTTTTAAAAATGTAACAATATTTAGCTGAAAATTTTTATTTTTTTTCAATCTTGAATAATTGTTACGTGAAATAAAATTAAATCCTATTCAACTAAAGGTACAAAATTATCAGTCCAACAGTAAATGATAACAACCAAATGTTATCACTTGCATCAAAATCAGCTAAATTATGATCTTTTTTTTTTTTGGATTTTCCTATTATTTTATTTTCTTTAAAAAAATTAATGCAAAATTCTATTATTTATCATTTTACTATTATCTTCTTTTTCAAGAAATTAATTCAAAATTCAAATGTGAAAGTAATTAAAAGATGTGTTAATCAATGATAAATAATTGTTGTTATCGTTAACAGAAAATATTTTAATGCATTTACCAATGATTAAAAACGAAATTTAATAATATTGTTTATATTATTTCGAAAATTATTTCTTTCATTCTTTAAACAAATGACGCTACTGTAATTTAAAATTAAACACCAATTAATAATTAAAATCAAAAATTAAGGCTTTTCTCTTTTTTTTATTGAGGGATTTGAATTGTCATCGATATTTACACGGTTCAATGTTTCCTCATTTATCCATTTACCATATATCATTTACCTTTCCCTAATAATTGGACACCTATCGTCGTCGGTTATCCTTTTTTCATTTCATCCTTTGAGCGCCAACTAATTATCATACAATAATGAATCCATTAAGTATATTTCATGATAATCAACCATAAATCAATCAAAATATGCATTTATTGCAAATTTAAATGCTAGCTATTTAAATATTGAAAAATTTTAAAATGTTAATGTTTTATTTAATAATTTTTTTTGTTTTAATTTAATTTAATGATTGATAATATTTAATCAAATATTTAAATAATCAAATAATATTTAATAATAATAAATTTAATATTTAAAATATATAAATATATAAAATAATATATAAAATATATAAAATAATATATAAAATAATAAATTTAAATAATCAAATAATATTTGATAATATTTAATCAAATATTTAAAAATATTGATCAAACACCTAGGTAATTGTTTTTACTTTTCTTTTCGTATTTATTTTAGAAAAACAAATTTAAACGATCGGAATTTACGTAGAAATTCACTTATGACTTATCATTAATACCCTTAATTTAAAACTGAAAAAAAATTTTTTTTCAAATTGACCGTTTAATGTTTCATTTAATAATTTTTTTGTTTTAATTTAATGATTGATAATATTTAATCAAATATTTAAATATTGATCAAATACCTAGGTAATTGTTTTTTCTTATCTTTTCATATTTATTTTAGAAAAACAAATTTAAACGATTGGAATTTACGTAGAAATTCACTTATGACTTATTATTAATACCTTTAATTTAAAATCAAAATTTTTTTTTTGCACTCGCAATTATCTTTCTAATTTTTTTTTTATCTTTTCATTTTTTACATTTTATATTTTTCATATTGTTTTACTAAAAATTCTTAGTCAGTTTAAAGAATTTGTCAAAATTTGAAATTAAACTAAAAGTATTTGAAACAAAAGAAAAGAATTTTTCTCGAAGGAATACTTTATAATCAACTCCATGTGAACTTTCAAAATTTAAAAACATATAAGATAACTTTAATTTTAGTAGCAGTGAAATGAGCTGTTACATTGATTTATATTATTTTTATATTATTACTATTTTTTCACAAATTAGTTCATTTGTTTAATTAAAAAATAAACAATTCGTTATTTTATAAAAAAACGGTTAATTTTTATTTCTATTTTATTTTTTTTACTTAATTCTAATCATCATTCAATTATATTACTTATTTTCTCGTACCAAATTTAAAAGCAGTAAAACTTATAAATAAAAATAGGAAAATAAGCAAATAAGGTTGCCATCAAATAAAATATTAATTTTAAGCAATTATTCATCTGTATTAGAATAAAAATTCATGAATAAAGTATACTTTTTGATATCGATGAAGTTAATTTGCATAAAATTATAACAGATGGAAGGAAGGAAGGAAGAAAAGTTACAATGTGATAAGCTATCTGACCTTTAATCTTTTCTACAAACTTTATTTGAAGACTAATCTGATTTTAATACAGTAAAGAAATGAATGATTGTTGATTCTTTTTTTTTTAACAAAATCAATAAAGCATTAATTTTGTTTAAGTTTAATTTTTTACTTAACTGAAAAATTATCATTAGTTTGTTAATTATGTATATCAGTTATTCATTACCAATATATTTTTTTTTAAATGAACTATTTTGCCGTCATAGCACTTTCGTTCTTAATGACTTAAATTGTAGGTTCAAATGATAGATTATTTACTGCCTCGAAATAAAAATAAGATTTGAATAAAAATTATAGCCTTGAAATAAAAAATAAAAAGTTTCCTTATTCAATTTAAAACTTCTCATTAAGTGTACTTTTTTTTAGTGAAAATATCTTTCAAAAATTTTTAATGAAAATGCTTTTTAAAATTGAATTAAATTATCTTCTAAATTTTTTTTTGTGTATTTGTTAAATTGAACTATCAATCAGACTTCTTACAGATTACCATTGCATTTCAATATTTTAATATTATTTTAATATGCTAATTAATTTCAGACTAAACATGAAATTAATTAGTAAAAAATTACCACTAGTCATGCCATATAGTCTAATTTAATCTGACTCGATCAATTTTTCTCTCTCAGAGAAAATTTTGTCTCAAAATTATATCATTTTAAACTTTTCTCGTAATAAATCATTTCGCTTATTTTTTCTTCTATTTTTCACTGTCCATCAATGATTGAATATTTAAAATTTCATCATTATGGCTTTCAAATCCTATATTTTCCAAAAAAAAAGGAAAATAGAAAAAAACAAAGAAAAAAGAAAAGAAATATGAATAATAGACAATTTTGATAAAATTTTAAAGTTGGAAAGAAAAATAAACTAATACTTCTAAAGACCCCAATGGATTTACACAGACTAATTTTTTCTTTCTATGTTTATTTTCAAAATATCAACTTCTCAATTTTGCAAAAAAAAAAAATTAAAACAAATTATATTTTTTTTTTTTGAGTAATCATATCATTAATTAATAATATGTTATTAAAATTAATGTGAAGATGAATTTGACGTGAAATTAGCGTGAAAGTGAAAATGATATATTCCCTTACGTAATATTTGTTTAGTAATCTAACGAAATTGACGCACAGTATTTGACGTGCATGATGATAATTACTAATTTAATTATTAAAAATAAATTTCAAAATTGTCATATTTGTACTTTTATTTATAATATAAAAATTCACAATGAAATTTCTGATCGTTTAGTGAAAAAAAAAAACGAAAAAAAATTAATGAAAAAAGGATAAGTAAATATGTAAATGTCTTTCTATTCTAATCCCTTTGTTTCCTCTTTTTTTTTTCTTCCATTTTCCAAAGCTGCAAAAAACTACTTCAAAACTTAATCATCAATAACATTCCCAAATTATCTAACAATTTTTATTATTATTAAGCTCAGCTCAGCTCAGCTCGACAAGCTCAGACAGGAGCCATCATTTTCCTTTTTTCTCTTCAATCATTATAGATGGCGCCAAATTGTCGCTAAGATGCATGTGAAGGAAAAAAAAAAAGAGCCGAAAAATAACCATCAATGAATAATGATTTATTGAAATTGTTGACCATTAGCCATTTGCACCAAATCGATGTTGACCTTTTGCGCTCAAATTGGAATGAAAAGAATGTTAAACTAAAACATTTTTAACTAAAACATTAAATTCATTTGCATTTTGCAAACTTTTCCATTGTTTATGTAAAACTTAATACTTATGTTTACATAATAGTATACTTATGTCATAAAATGTGACAATAGCGCTTCTTCTTCTTCATTCATTTCTATTTTCACTTTTGCTCTCTTTGTTTCTCTCCCTCCCTCTCTCTCTCTCTCTCTCTTAAATGTTTGCTTTTTCAATTTTTGAAATTCTTTATATATGATCGATTTTTACCGGTATAAAAATTATTTTTATATGTTTCTTCTAAACTAAGCAGCATTATTCAAATAATATTAGCATTATGTTGACCTCTTCGTTGTCATCGTGACCTTTTATAACAAAAGTGTCACCTATGAATGTTTATTCATTATATTTGTTTGTCTATGCACTAGAATTTTTACTACTTCTATTTACTTCCTAGAGGAAATAAAAACTTTTTAAAACTTATTATCTCTTGAATTAAAAAAAAAAAAAAAAACTTTTCAAGAGTGAAACACTGTTGTTTATTTTGACATTTAATCATACTTTATTACCTCATTTAATTGATACTTTTTTACTTTTGATTTTATTTTGATTATTATACTAATTTCATATTAGCATTACTTTAATCTGAATTGGTATATTTATAAAATAAATGTACCTGAAAAAAAAAAAGAATTAAAAACTCTTTAATAAATCAACGAATTCAAAATTTAAGCAAATTTTTCAAAATGAATAATTAATTTATGTTAAATGGAAAAGAAAAAAAAAAGTGAAGCAGACGCATTGTTTGTGTGTAATTTTTCAAATTTATCATTTTTATCTTATCCACAAATTTTCATTCTTTTTTTTTTTTCTTCGCTGTCTTGTTTTTTTTTTCCTTTCCAAAAATTTTCACTTTTTCTTTTTTGCTAGTTGGCTGTGTAAAATAATAAATAAATGATGTAAGTTTCAATTTTGACATTTTACATAAAATGAATGAAACTTTTAAGTTTGAAAGAAATTTAAATTCTCAATCGTATAATTTATAATCCTCGCAATTTCTTTTCACTTTTCTTTTTTTTTAAAAATTTTTTTTTTCTCTTTAAATTTTCATCATCACTTAACATATTGCTAAAAAAAAAAAATGAAAAATGAAAAATGAAAGAAAAAGCAATACTTGTTTAACTTAACAACTATTTCTCTCATCAATAAAAGTTCATTTAGCATTTAACTAACATTTCAAATGCTTAGCTTCTTTTTTTTTTCCTTCCTTTTTATCTTTTTTTTTTCTTAATAATTTCTCCATAAATATTTTTGTATATAATATTTTTTAAAATTAATTAATTCAGACAATTTTTTTTTGTTCATTCATTCATAGTTTATTAGAACAAAAAAAAAAAAAACAAACAAAAAAAGTAAACAAATAAATGATAATTTCACAAAAATTATTCAAATGTTTAAAAATAAAAAACAGTTTTACCATATTTTCTTTTTTTTGCTCTTGAAAAATTGTAATTATTATTAAAATATTTCAATATATACATTTGATAGTTAAAAATAACAAATAGATTAAATATTGATTTTCTTTATAAAAAATAGGTATTACTGATTGTTGTTTTAATTTTTTTTTTTTTTTGAATAGAAATTATTTCACTATTTTTTTTTTTCTTTTTAAACAAATAATACACTATTTGAAATAATTGAGTGATAGTTTTCTAAAAAATCAATACAATTTTTTTCTTTTTTTGTTTTTTTGCATTTTTTTTTCAATAATGATTAATTTTTCTTAAACACTGATTTTCTTCTTAATGCACGCTGCTTTCCTTTTTTTTTCGATTATTTTTTTTAAAGAAACAATTGTAATTTATAAATTAAGAAATAATTGTAATTAATTATGTATGATAATAAAAAGTAGTGTATAATTTTTATGATTATAATTATGAAAATAAATTATTGGTCCAATTTTTGAATAATTAAATGACGATGAGTATATTAATATTTATAATCAATAAGATGTAAAAATCTTAGATTGAATCATTTACTTTTTTTTTTTTTTTTTTGTGGCAGGTGGGAAAATTTGTGATAGAAATTGTCATCAATGTGTCCCATACACATTTACTATCTGTGATCTATCTGTGATCGTTAATTGTGTCTAATAAATTTATGGGATTGCATTAAATGATAAGAGCCTGTGAATCTCAATAGTTTTCGTTTTATCATCATTCATTATCACTACTCTTATCATCACTTTTTTATTATCTCTAAATGAATGAACAATTTAAAGAAAAAAAAAAGAAAGAAAGCAAATGATAAAGTATTATCACATTTTTTTTTTTGTTTTTGTAAAATTATTTATTCTATTTGCTTATTTATTTATCCATAACAACTGTCATGCTAATAAACAATAGTGAAAGAAAAAAGAAAAATAAAAAAAAAAAAGGAAGAAAAAAGAGAAAAATAATCTTATTGTGATTGTTTTTGAATTCATTTTAAATTATAATATAACGAAATTATATCAATGATTTATTATTACATNAAATTTATTTTATTACATATTATATCATTTAAAAATTTATCAAATAATTTCTCTCTAAACTTCATTACATCATTACTTCCTATTTTATTTTTTTCATTTTTTTTTTTTTTTTTGTACTTCAATTTGATTAAATAATTTTTTTTTCTCTTTCAATTTTTTCTAGTATATTATTTGCCATATTTTATGCCATTCATTAATTACTATTTGAATTATTATTTGCTGCTCCATTTTTTTTTCTTCTTTTCTATATTTCCTTTTCTTTGACATATTAATTTTGAAATATCAGAAAAAAATTACAAAAAAAAAAAAAAAAAAATCGATTTATGAATAAGAATAAATAACAGTCGTTGAATATTAATAATTCATTTTTTTAATCTAAGTAAAAAAAAAAAAAGATTATGTAATCTTAAACGATAATTTATGTGATCGTTCCTCTCTTTTTTTTTTTTTTTTTTTTTTAAACTTATTGCTCCAAAAATTATAATAGATGTACAATTTAGGAAAATGAAATGTAAAAACTAAGAAGAAAAAAATATTTAATGTCAAATGTAATTTTGGTTTATTAAAATTTATTGGAAATAATAAGTATAAAGTATTAAATAGATTTCAAAGAATTAATTTATTTCTTTTTCTAATCTTTTCTTTTTCTCCACTTAAAATTTTATTTCGTTCCTTAAATTAAGCAATAACTTTTTCATCAAATTGATATTTTTACCTTGACCTTTGGGTAACAAAAAAAAAAAAAAAATGAACCCATTATTTCGTGGTTATCCTTAAATGTACCATTTATGACACATCCCATAATCGTTATTTTTCATGATACCATGCATAACTTACCTGTCCGATTATATTATTAAAATTTTATAACTCAAATAATTCGTCCTTTCTATTTCCTTTTTTTTTTCTTAACCCCAAAAACAAGTTATTATCATTCTAATAATTCTACAATCTTACTAATATTATAATAAAAATTTACAATTCTTCGTTTTTTTTTTTTTGTTATTAAAAATTGATTTCCAACATATTTTAAAT
>SSBO01000012.1:21882735-21908166 GCA_005281725.1 Wuchereria bancrofti | reverse complement strand
AAAAAAAAATTTTTTTTTTATTTTAACAAAATTTTTTGTTCCTTAATTGCTTGGAAATTTATTTTCTTTATCTTATTGATTGCAAAATGCTTTTATTTATTTCCCATCCATTTTTCTCTTTGTCTAATTACACCTGTAATTATCAGTTGATTTATGCAAAACATATTTGTGTAATAATTGAAAAAAAAAAAAGAAACACTTAAATGTTTTATTTAAAATTGAATTTTTTTTTTAAGTTACGTAAGCAATCATATTTTATTCAAAATGATTATTTCATTTTTTTTTTTCGTTTTTTTGCATTAATTTTTTTTTTTTCATTTTGGGAATGCTTAAAAGCTTAAAAGTCAATTAGTTTCTTTCAATAAACATCTTCGTCACTTTTTTTTTTTTTTTGTTTTGAAGTTAATTATGGCTGATATTTTGTTTTCATATTTTATTTAATTTATTTTCCTATTTATTCTGTTATATGTATAAAGTAAAATGTTTATTTAAAAAATTTTACTTATTCATTTTCGAATTATTCTTATAGTACTGCAAAAAAGATTTGGCAGAAAGAGAAAAAGTGAAGGATAAAAAATAAAATTTATGTGAATAAAATAGTTCGAATGATTATACCATTTTCTTAAGAAAAAAAAAAATGAAATTTATTTTTAACAATAATTATTTGCTTTAATTAAATTTTTTGATATTTCTCATTACTTTTTTAAAAAATTCAGCTTCTTCCTTTATTTTCTTTTTTTCTTTTCGAATTTCAGTACTTTTATTTTTTGCTGTAATTATTTTTCTTCCATAAATTTGAAAAAAAAAAAATTATTGAATGCATAAAAAGAAAAATTTTTTTCTTCCTTTAAAAATAATTTTACTATACAAATTAATTAAGTAAATAGACATAGAATTGAATAAGAAATTGTGAAATTGTACTTACATATTTTATGACTTTCAGTTGATTTGTTCAAAAATACTTGAAATTTAATTTTAACACCACGAAAATTTTTCTGTAACACAAACAACAGTTGCAATTTTTATTTCGCATTGTTATTGTAAAAAAATGTGTGATTTTAAAATTTAATTTTTTAAATTCATCAAATTATAATAACATTTACTTTTGTAACATTGATTTTAGTTCAGAAGTTAATGTGAACATTTTAATGAAAGGAAAAAAGTTGATTGGATTTGTTAAATTTTTAAAATTTTCAAATCGTCTTTATTCATTAATGTGCAAAAGGCTAGAAAGAAGCACGAAATAAGAAAGAAATATTAACTTTTGAGCATTTTATCCTTTTTTATTATTACAAGTTAGAATATAAATATTTTTTAGATTGTTTATTTTAAAATATTACTTTAAAAAATTGTAACAATAATTTTTCATGTTTCAATCGTAAAAAACTTTGATATGAAGTTTTTTGATCTTTGCTTAATTTAATTTTTTTTTTTTTTTGAGGAAAAAAGAAAGAACAAAAAAACAAGAGAAGAAAACAAAGATTGTTTAGGTTATTTGAATTTTATGATTACAACAATAAAAGAAGTAAATTAATTATAGTTGTTTATTCCATTTTTTAATGAAATTTCCGATATTTTTCTTTCTTTTGAAAAAATAATTCTTTCGGAAGGGAAAAATAAAATAAGCCAAAAGTCGAAAATTTTTCTCTTTTTTTAGCTGAGAAAATTTCATTCGCATCGTTTTGAAAAAGCAAAAAAAAAAAAGTTATCATTTTTCATAAATATTCAAATTTCAAGCTTAAAAGTCGAAAATTTTTCTCTTTTTTTAGCTGAGAAAATTTCATTCGCATCGTTTTGAAAAAGCAAAAAAAAAAAAGTTATCATTTTTCATAAATATTCAAATTTCAAGCTTTAATTGCAAATATTTCACTCTTTTTTTCTTTTAAATTCAAAAATTTCCTCTATTTAATTCAAATGTAAATGAGTGTTAATCAAATATTTATTGGAATCTTTTTTTTTTATTGTAATTAATTCTTAACATTTAATTCTTTGTTTTTTTTTTCCTTTTAATATAAATATATATTGAATTCCTTAAGATTATAACAATAATAATAATTTAAAAATAATTTAATGTAACACAACTGATTCATTCCATCGAAAAATTCTTGGATTTAACTGCTTGGTAATCATTTTAAAAAAATTTAAATCTAAAGTCATTTAAAAAAAAAATTTTTTTTTCTCATAACAGCTAACATATATTGTTTTTTTAATTCTAATTACTCATTTTTAAATATTTGATTATTGTTGATACTAACATTTGTTCATAGAATACTCGTTTATTACTTATTTAAATCAAATTTCATAAATAAAATTAATTTTTAAAGAAATCAAATTTTTGCTTAGCATTGATAGCCTTATTTTATTGGTGCAGTAAAAATTTAAATGACAATATTTTTTGAATTTTTTACAGAAATTTTAATTTTAATTTTATGCAATGAATTAGTAAATATCACAGAATCATTCTGTAATTATCTTTCATAAAAAAAAAAAAATAAAATAGTATCATTAAATTTACAATGTTTACAATTTATCTAAAAAAATTTACAATTTATCAATCGCCTATCCCATTTACACTTTCTTTTATCACTTTAAATTATACATTTGCATAAATTATCATTTACTACTGTTCTTATCACATCATACATAATAATATCAATTGTATCTTTAAAACCAGTTTTGAATCCTTAAAATCAATTTTGAATCTTTAAAATCAGTTTTGAATCCTTAAAATCAGTTTTGAATCCTTAAAATCAGTTTTGAATCCTTAAAATCAATTTTGAATCTTTGAAATCAGTTTTGAATCTTTAAAATCAGTTTTGAATTCTTTTTTTTTTTTTGAGAAAAAATTGATTAAAGATGAAAAAATAATTATTCACAACTTCTAGCAATTTTGATAGCTAGGAAAATATATTATTAAAAGTTAGATCAGCGTTTGCTTCCATTACCGATAATAAAGTTATACTGATAAAAGTTACTTTAACAAAGAAGTAACTTCCCTACATTTTTCATCTTTCAATTTCAAAATATTTGCTTAAACAAACAGTAAACATAATAAAAGTAAATATGCTAATAATGAAATAATAATTATTATAGTAAAAAAAAAATAATGCTAATAATATAAAATCGAGAATAAATCTGCTTATTATTTGTAAAATTTTCTATTTTTTAGCTCAATGATCAGTAAGTAATTAATAAGACAACAAGAACATTTGAAAATTTTAAAATTTAAGACTGTTTATTAAAATTTTCATTGATAAAATTCCACTTTTTAATGCATGTCAATAACAAATGGTCATTAAATCTGAAATCGCATTAAAATTAAACTTAAATTAAAATGACGAAAAATGTTTGATATAGAAAAAAGACAAAAATGAAATTAACTTTTATGCGACATATGCAATAACGAATTAATTTTTACGACACAATGTGATTCATAGAGTAATATGATCCATTTTATATTCAATATTGTCCTATCATTTTTTCCTACTTCCAGAAATTATGGAAAATTAATGAAGTTGAAAAATAATTCATAAATTTTGATATTATTATTACAATCCTTATTTTCAGATAATTGAATTTTTTGACAAATGTTATGTTTTTTTTTTTAAATTTTTCAATTTTCAATTTTTCAACTAGAATAATAATTGGATCTGTTTATTTTGAAATGAATAAGTTTAAATGCTAGAATTAGCTGATATGATATTACAGGTCATTTTAATTTAAATTAATGACATTTGTTACATTTAATTTACTAAAATATCTCTCGCTGTTTTTTTAAAAAAATGTAAACATAAAAATTTTTTATAAAAAAATATTCTTTTTTTGAAACTTTTTATTTCAACAATTCATAGATTTTTTTTTTTGAAACTTTTTACTTCAACTTTTTTTGAAACTTTTTATTTCAACAATTCATAGATTTTTTTTTTTGAAACTTTTTACTTCAACTTTTTTTGAAACTTTTTATTTCAACTTATTATCATTATTCAAGATTTACTTTTTGCTTTTGATAATTCAATACGATATGTATAAATTTTAACCATATAAACTTTTGATCATTAATGAGATATGACTCATCCATTAATTAACGAATTAATATGAGAACGAGAAAGAGAGAGAGAGAGAGAAGGAGAGAGAGAAAAGAAAACAAATATTGGAAAAATTCACTTAATGCATATTTGCTTTAATTAACATACATATAAAGAATTTTAGGCTTTATTTATTTGTGATATGATTTCGGAACTTTCAAATAACCATATCAGTGATGCACTGATAAGATAAAATCTAGAATATAAGATAAATGATTAATTTGAAAACGAATTTTATCTCTGAATAATTTCTGATATTTACTTCTTTTTACTTTATCTGTGCTGGAAAACTTTACTGATAATAATTTATTTTTCTTTATATTTGAAATATATGTTATAAATTATTATTATTATTATCATTATCATTATCATTTTATTACTATTATTACCATTGTTTATTAGTACTTAATTTTAAAAGGAAAAGTTTGAATTTAAAATTGATATTTTATTTTTGGGAAGTTTTTCCAATTTTAAAAATTTGATAAACCATTTTTTTTCTCTATTTTAATAATTATTTTAATTTCTACTAACAGTATTATTACCATTATTCGAATATGAAACAAAGAGAACGAGAGAGAGAGAGAGAGAGAAAGAGAAAGGGAAAGAGAGAGATTGTTGGAGGTGAAAAATTTTATTCTCGAAAAGGATTGATCTCAAAAAAAAAAAGAAAAAAATGACCATTAGAAGGGATAAAAGGCTTAAAGATAAAGTAAAGTTCAAGATGACCACTAAAATAAAAAAATGATAGAAGTTGTGATGCTCTTCTCTTGTCCACTCACTTAACCGTTCTCTTGTCCACTCATTTAGCCCTTCTCTTGTCCACCCATTTAACTCTTCTCTTGTCCACCCATTTAGCCCTTCTCTTGTCCACTCATTTAGCCCTTCTCTTGTCCACTCATTTAACTCTTCTCTTGTCCACTCATTTAACTCTTCCCTTGTCCACTCATTTAACTCTTCTCTTGCCCACTCATTTAACCTTTCTCTTGTCCACTCATTTAACCTTTCTCTTGTCCACTCACTCAACAACTGATACTTTTATCTTTTTATCAGTGATCCGTACAATATAGTGCTAACTCTTTTATGTTACCTCTTTTTTTAGCTATAACTCAAATAGTCTTTTTATTTACATAATATCTTTACCGACTTTTCTCAATGTATATGTATGATTTAGAGAAGAAGAAAATGAATAATAGTTCGAGGATTTTGTAGAGAATTAGACAACACAAATGATGAATGATAAATTTCCTGAAGATAGTTTGATGGTTTTACAACCACCGGAAAAGTAAATAGCGCGACATCCTACTTCCAGAATGATCCATCCACCTTCCTCCTTTACTCTCCTTTTTTTCTTCCATTAGATTCTTTTGTCTGTGAATTTTACAAACTGGATCGTCCTATTTGTAAGTATTATTACTGTTATACCGGAATGTAATGTAAAATGATTACCGGAATGTGACAGGTTTTTCTTCCTAACATTTGTCATACTTGTTTGTCATTTTCAATTTGACTGTTTCTTATTTATGAATTAATTTCAAATATACCATTATTTGTTTTAATTTCATTAGCACTGGAATTTTTCAAATTTTAAAAAAAAAATTTTTTTTCTGATATATTAAATGTTTTAATTTTTTCAAGAAGAAATTTTCGAAAAAATTTCATTAAAATTTTGACAAAAAAATTATTTTAGCATAATAATAGATTTAATTGTAAGTATTAAGGATGAGAAAGATTAGATGAAATGGCATTTATATGCATTGTTATTTGCATTATTTTTGTCACCAGATAGATACTTTAGTTGCTTTAGTCATTCATTCATTCTTTTCACTTTATGGCTTTTGACAACTTTTCGTCTTCTTTACGGTTATTATTTCCTGATCTCTTCAAATGATATCATTATATTTCTCATAGTATAACTCTTTTCATTTCATTCGTTTTTTTTTTATTTCTAAGCATAATCTGTCACATTATACTTTCCGGATTTGACGAAAAAGATTAATGATCGTAAACCAAATATAGCTTCTTTTTTTCAAATCATTTTTTTTTTTTTTTGAATTTTATTTCGTTGGGAAGGCATTTTTTTTTTTTTTTTTAATGATATGATTTCATCGGCAAATACAATTGCTTCAGTTTGCTGTTTTATCGTTTAATGGATATGCCGGAAAAGGAAGCCATCAATTCAGGATGGCCTTGAGTATGCATGCATTTATGTTAAGGTACTTTAAGTTAGATGATGCATGCGGTAAAAGTTTTATGATTTAGAAATGACACATTCAAAATAAACCGATTTTGAAATAATTATACTCAAAATTTCCGGTTGTACTGTTTTGATGTAACTATGCATGAAATTCGGGGAAAATATACCGGAAGATATACTGTTTGATAATTCGAAATATAACAACAATTTGACGATGCTATATATTCAAATTTCGAAATATACCGGTTTAATTCAATAATAATTAAATTTCTCAACGTGCAATCCCATTTTTGGCGATATTTAAAGTATTTCATTAAAATTAATTTTTATTTGCTTTTTGATTTATTTTTTCATTAATTATTGAACGGTTCAGTATGTTTATTAATCTTCGCATTTTTTTTTTCTTCTCAATTTCAAATTTACATATGATTTTTCTCTTTTTTTTTTATCTTTGAAAATTTCAAACATTAAATCAATGATTTTATAAACTCTTCGCTATGACAAATATCATTTGTTGACATAAGAGCAATTTATATCTTCTATTTAATCCACTTAATGATTTTTAGTCGCAACTAAAATAAATTTTTTGTTGGGATAATATTTTCACTATTTTATTGCTAGTGATAAAATGTTTAAAACTGACCTTTAACCCTGGAGGTAAATAAAATAATAAAATTTGGTTTAAATTAGCACAGCTACAATGAAATTTCCATTTCGGTGAAGTGGAAAAAAAAATTAGAGAAGAGATAATTATGCATTCAACCATCATTATTTGTAATTATAATTATTTTTGCAATATTTGCATTTCTGGATGGAAGTTCCTTTCGCGGTGTCATATTCCCGCTTATTGATTTTGCCGCGGAGTCATGCTGATACTAATTTCTTTTATCTAAAATTACAGACCAATGATTAATATATATTTTGTTTGCGCAAAAAAAAAAAGAAAAGAAAAAACTAATGCTATCTAATTTTCTCTTGGTTTTAATCATTTCCAATATATTCTTATTAACTGATATCAACAACTAAATGAATTATTATTATTATTTCTTGATAATAAAATGAAAATTTTTATTCTGTAATTTAGTTCCAATTGCTATTTAATATGTTTTCACCTCGAAGAAATGATAAAAAATCATTGAGTTAATTGTCACATTAATATTTTTAATTTTATTATAGATATTTCATTCCTCCTTCAATCTTCCAATACAGGCACTTTTTTTTTCTGTTTGATATCTTTCGTTAAATTTTATCTGATAAAAAAGAAGAAAAAATTGATTTATCAACAACTAAGTCATTCTTTTTCTTAGTATTAATTTTATGGATAATTTTTTGAAATAATTTTTGGATGAAGCTAGTAATTAAATTGATACAAGCTGAATTGAATTGAATAGAACCGAACAATTTATTGAATAATATTGCACTATTTTCCGAATGATCAATCAATCTATGAGCTTTTAAATGTTGTTCCACAAAATATTTGATTTATTAAATGACAAAAGTAAGGATAATTAGAAATACTTTAGCAATTTAAACTGAAAGATGTGTTTATCTGTGAGTTCAATTCAGTGAAATTTTAAACTATCAATTAACGAATTTCGGATTGCGTCATTGTTAGTTCTAAATTTTAGTTATTATTGCATTATGCTAACATTCCCGAATATGAAATTTTTATTAAAAAAAATCAAGTAATTTCTTTATAATATTCTTTTTGATCGCAAATTTATAGCTACCAAGAGTGATAATAATGATAATAACAATTTCTTTATAATATTCTTTTTGATTACAAATTTATAGCTACCAAGAGTGATAATAATGATAATAACAATTTCTTTATAATATTCTTTTTGATCACAAATTTACAGCTACCAAGAGTGATAATAATAGTAATAATAATTTCGTTATAATATCTTTCTGATCACAAATTTACAGCTACCTATCAACAGTGATAGTAACGATAATAATAACAATAACAGTAATAATAATCATAACAGTAACAGTGATAATAATACTAATAACAATGACAATAATAATATTAATAGCAATAATAAAATAAAAGTTAAAAATAATAATATTAACAATAAGAATAAAATAATAATAATAACGATAATATTGATGAGAAAAAGAATGGGAATGAGAATAATAATTATTAATATCATTAAAATTTTTGTCATTATTATCGTTATTATATTATTTGATCGACGATGATTTCTTCTTGCAAATAAAATTCCTTTTCTTTTTGCTGCTATAAAAGAAAAATTTCAATGAAAAAATAAAAAAAAAAAAAAAAAAAAATGAAATGCTATTTGAATTTTGAGCTTATTCATAGTTATCGTCAGCTGTATATATCTTTTACACCTTTATTTTTATTGCTTCACATAGAATTGATGGATTATGGGGCGGTAATGCTATGATGGAATGAATGCATATAAGTCTTTGTATATAAATATGTTTATGAAATGAAAGAATTATAGGTGAGATGAATAAATAAATAAATGAGTTCAAATATTTTAAAAATTAATCTGTTAAATTCTAACTGTTATTTCATTTTTAAATTTTTTCTATCGAAATTTAATAATTGTTGAGAAATGCTCGTTTTTTTTTTTTTTTTATTCTAATAAATTTAATTATAGTAATATTGAGCTATAATTATTAGATATTATTTTGGAATTTCCTCCATTTTTTTTTTTTTTTGGATTTTTTATAAAAAATATTATTTTGGTTTTAATTTTTTTTTCTTTCTGAATTTTTTTCATTCTTTTTACTACTGATTATTTACTATTTTATAATAAAAATTTTTCATGCTATTTATTTCGCAAAGATAAACACATTTTCATTATTCTTTGATAATAATATCTTTGTTTCCTTCTCTTTTTTGTTGTTTTTTTTTTTCTTTAAACTAATATAAATTTTAAATTTTTGTAAATTTTAAATTTCAGATGTACTATCAACGACAGTTATGCTTCTATTGGTGGTTTTTCATTCTAATTATTACTGTATTTGCTGATCGTTATGATTTTCAATATCCATCATCATCGTTATCATCATCATCATCATCGTCATCATCATCATCTTATCTGCGAAGACTGTCTAACAGAGATGGCTTAACTCGTGAACGTGATGGAATGCATCGAATTATGAGTTAGTTTAACTTTATTTGTTTATTAATTTTGACAAAATGTTTTAATTTAAAATTTTGATGAAGAATTTGCAACAAAAAGAATGAAATGAATTATGAAATTAATAATTTATGATCAATGAATCTTTTTTTTTTCTTTTTACTTTGTAATTTAATGAAATGTATTTGAAAATGCTAGGAATTTTGAATAAGTCTTTAGAGAAATTAACAATTAGTTGACTAAAATGAAAGTGTTGCATTGTTTACAAACAATGCTAATTATAAAAAGAAAAATTGAAAAAAAAAAAACATTTATTTGGATAAAAAGAAATATGTTATTGTAATTCAGCTAACATTTTTCAATGATGAAACTGAAATTATTGGCTTAGAATTAAAATAATTAATTTGCAGAAATTTATCATTATGATAATTTGACTGATTGTGAAATTGCCTGTGAAATACCGTGTGGCACAACGTACGTAATTCGAAATGACGTCGATGAACGACGACAATTTATTTGTATGCAACGTAAAACACCTGTTGTTTCAGCATTTATTAATATTAGCACTACGGGCATTATTCCATTTATTTTAGCTGCTGCATTGGTTCGTTTTGTTTTTCTTTTTTATTTGTTTACTTTTTTTCAAATATTTAAATTTTAATTGCAAAAAAAATAATGTAATATTCATGATGAAATCAAAAAAAAAAAAATGAAAAAGACTGATTAAAGTTTGCTTAATTTATTCATATCAAAAAAACACTTTTTTTTTTCAAATATATTTTAAATAAAATTATAAAATAATTTGCATAAACTTACAAAAAACACATTGAATCAATCATTTTATTATCATTCAAATACTCTAATACATGTATAATAATATTATATAGCTATAATGTGATAAAAATATTTCTTCTTGTTTAAATTAAATTTGAGTAATTAATTAACTATTATTTATTTTTAAATTGATATATTATTTCAAATTATGATGCTTCTTCGTACGCCAGGTATTCCAGATATTATGCGGTTTATTGATTATAACTTGTTGCTGTTGCATTCGTTGTGGTTGTCGAAGAATGTGTCATTCCAGAAATTCATCAAATGATCCATTGGTCAATGGTGAATTTCGAGAAACGCTTGATTCAAAAGATATTGGTTATTTGAAGAAAGAAGTTGACAGGAAGATTATTACTGTTTAATTTTTATTCATTAAACAAAAAATTTTTAAACAAAATTTTCTTTTTTTTTTTTCTTTTTGAAAATTTCAAATGCTCAATATTGATATTCTTATTTTATAATCATAAAACAAAATAGGTTAAATTGAATTATTATTTAATAATATTTCATTATGTAATCTAAAATATTGTTTGTTATTGAAATCATTTTCTACCGTTATCCTATTGTTATTTCAATTTTAACTTAATTATATGGTAATTAAATGATCAAAAAATATATGAATGTTATTTTTTTTAATTAGCTAGCAATTATTTAATTAACTTTAAAAAGCATTTTTATTCTTAGAAATTTGTAAAATTCTAAAAATGCTGGAATTTTTTATCAATTCCTAATATTGCATTTCTTTTTTTTTAACAGATTTTGTTATCAAATGTTTTAATACTTCAGGTGACCTGTTTGTGTCCATTTAGGCTGTATGTTTCATTTAAATGCATTTGAAGTTAACTAAGTGGTCATCTATGTCCATTTTTTCAAATATTACTTTGTCTTACTTATCACAAAAAAAAAAAACTTATTACTAATCAATTGAGCAAATATATGTTTTTCTTCTTTAATTCTTTCTTTTTTTAATTTAATTTATGGAGTTATTATATAATGTTTTCATCTAAATTGGTCAAATTTTCCAATATGAAATTTATTTGCATATTTTTCATTTACTCACTTATCAAATTACTTTTAATGTTAATCAGCAGTACTATGTATTAATTAATTAATTAATTTGAGCGGCTTTGTCACTTACTTTTTTTTTAATATGCATTGATCTCGAAGTTTCATCCGATGGCTAAGCCTGACATTTTGAATTTAAAACAAATTTCAAACCGTAACCTTTTTTATAGTAACAAATAGTGCACTGTAAAAATATTTCCAATCATAATTTGATCCATCGTACAATTTTCTAATTTCTCTTCAAAGTTTGATTCATCGAATGAACTTCTATTGTTTATTCTATTTTTTATTCATTTATTTATATTATTTACATTTTGTTTACTTTTTCATATTTTTTAATATTTGCCAAAATATGATGATGCATTAAATATACGAAAAGCATTAAATCGTTTCAGATCTACCAGAAAAATTATCTGAAAATTATAAGTTAAAAACTGGGAAAAAAAACAAAGGTAAAAAAATAAAGGAAATTTATGAGAAATATGAAATAAAGAATTAAAAGATTTAAAATAGTCACTCCAATTTATCTCATATATAATCATTTTGAATACATTTAAATATGAAAAGGACAGATTTGCTAATAAAAAAAAGAATAAATATTAATATTATATTGAAATTCATTTTACTCTGTAAATTTTCTTCAACGTCTATTTGTATATTTTTTCAATATAAAATTTATTTTTTTTAATTTTTCAAAAAATGCAATTTCTTTTAAAAAGAATTTTCTCCTGTTCTCTTCTTATCTTTAATCATTTTAGACAGCTTCTGAATAATAGGAACAGGTAAGGTTAAAGGTCATAGTTCGTAAAAAAAAATGTGCTATATCTGTTGTCGGCTTTGTTTTTTACTTGCATTGTATAATTTCTGGCCATTAAGAATGGTACTTTTGAAAGTAATAAATAAATAAAATGAAATATAATAAAGGTTAGGTAATCATGAAATATTCTACTTATTTCTTCAAAATTATTTGCAGCAAATATTTGTATGTTTATCAAATATATTCAAACGTAAGTGACGTACGTGTATATGTATATATAAATGAAAATTTATTGTATGAATCAGTATAATAAGTGTATTTTCCATTTATTTACCTATATAAGGAAAGGTGTGAATAATGATAGTATTGTAAATGAAGTTTGTATTACTAAAACTCATAACCGTATGTTTGCTTAAGATAAATTAACATTTCACAATATCTAATTCAAATACACTCAACCAAAAATGTAAACAAATATTTCACTGTAATTGCTATATCCATGAGAAATATGCAAATTATGAGAAATTCTGTTTTATAGTATCAAGCAATTTCATTTTTTTTTTTTAAATTGTAAAAAAAAGAAAAGTAAATGTTAAATTTTATCAACAAAAATATTCGAAATGAAATAGTTAGCTGCTCAAATGTACACCGAAGCGCTTTTTGTCAATTATTTTAGAGCTAAAAATGTCCGATAATCGAGACAAAAAAGATCGTTTCAGAATAGATCGCTAACTTTGAACAGATAATTGTGGCACTTTTTTTTTTTTGAAATTATCAAAATCAACAATTGATATTCTTGAAAAAATTTTGCCCAGGAATTTTCTTATGAGAATTCATTAAGAAATGCTTTTCACTTCAATAATCATTAAAGTTATTTTTAAATTTGAATTTTGAAACTTTAAATTATATTCGTTATTTTTTATTATTATTTCATTTTATATTTTCTGATTAATAACAATTATTCTGGTGATTTCCTGATAAGAAGCGTTATTTCCTGATAAGAAATGTGATTTGCTGATAAGAAACAAATTCAGTGAGAGAAGCTGAACGATACTTTTCCATTTGTACTATCATTTGCTATCTTTAAAGAGAAAATAAATAATCATTGGTATACTATAGGAATATTTGATAAATTTTCCTTATCAATAAATCTGAAATTTGGAAGAAATCTTCTGATATCACAATATTCTTATAATATAATTATTTACTGTATGCTACCAAAAGGAATTTTAAACAAATTTTAGTAACAATTAAAAAATATAATATAAAAATTATAGTACATCAACAACAACAACAATAATAATTGTTTTTTCCTTATCATATTTTTGTATGTGATAAATAAAATGAGAACAGTTGGAGCAAATTTTTTTCAATTTTTCACTAAAACATATTTTTAAGCTTAACAGAAAATAATAATGACGAATTTAATTAGTGGAATTTGAATTCAATTCAAAATTTTTGCAAACTCTTCAAATTATCATCAAATTATGCAAATAAGTAGTTCATCGCTAAAGTATAAAAACTGACAATAACTTTAATTATATTTATTTTTAACTTTTTTCACTTTTGGCTACAAAGTTTAGTTTTTCATTAAAAATGTTTCGACGACTGAAGCAAAATGTTATGGTTAAATTGGATATGGCAAAACAGACAGAGTTTGTTCAATTTTAAAACTTTTCTAGAAATATAATTTCTAACCACAAAGATAAGATTATCAGTAACTTAAATTCGAAATAAATATTTTAATCACTTTTACTTATATCATAAGTAAAAGAAAGGAAGACGTCAACTATCACGGAGTACTCAAATTTTATTGTCAACTAGTCCTATGATTATCAATAAACAAGTTAAAAGTATAAAATTTTCGAAAAAAAACTTAAGATTTTTAAATATTACTGATAATCTATTTGTTATACTTTTAAAATTCTAAAATATTAATTTCCAAAAAAAAATTACTAACAGCATACTTTTTTCTTATCTTCGTTTTATCGTAAACTTTTAAATACTTATATTTTTATTACTAATATTATCGAATTAATGCACATAAGGCATTTATATGATAATTGATATCACAAATACGTTTTAATCTTCCGTAAATTACGTGAAATCCGAAAGAAACGAAACATATTTTACTTTATTTCAAATTTCCAAATGATGTTACTCGTTCGATTACTTTCTGTGAAAGAAGCAAATCGGATGTAGCAGCAATTATGAAAGCTGTTGAATCGATGATTTCAAATTTTAAAGCAACTGGTATGACACCTACTGATTCAATAGCTAATGTATGCAATGGTTTAGCTGCTAAAACAAAAAATAAAAAGGTAATGAAAATTTTATTTAATATTTGCTGTTGCAAAATATAAAAGTTTCTCTCTGATTGTTTCCTTAAATTATAAATTTAATTATTTGCAGTTTAATAAAGTAATGAAAAATGTCGAAGAAGCATTGCAGGAAATTGCAAAAACAGAACGTTTAACAGCTAAACGGGTATATAGAAGAAATTTTGATTGAAAAAAAAAATGATATTAATATTAGCTGAATTTGATATAAAAAGCAAAAAATCCCTTAAATCATGGAAAACTTTTCATAATTTCAAAAATTACCTACCTAATTACTTTAATTATACTATTTGAATGATTTAATATGATAAACTTTTCATTTTGTAATAGCATTCTCTTTAAAATATTTCATTTAAAAATTTCAACGATAGGATCATTTTGATTTTATCCAAATAAATTGGCTAAAATAAGAAATGGAACGTGAAATCAGCTAATTTTTCTTCTTAAATCTAATTTCAAATATTTGATTGTATTTTAGGTGGAATTAAAATTTATTGAATCTTGGTCTAAAACATGGCTTAGTGGAAATTTGAAAATTTATCTCGATGATATCAATCAGTTAAAAAAGCGGCGTCTTGATAAGGATGGCTTAGCTCAATCAGCTAACAAGTAAATTTCATTCTTTCACTCACTAATTTTGTGAGTATTGGAAAAAAAACAAAGAAAAACGAAAACGAAAAATAATTCATTAATACTAATGTTTAGATTTAAATGTTATTTTATTCTTATTTGATTCTTTAAACAATTACTCACCCATTAACTAATATTTTACTAACTGCATAATTGATCACTGATCCTTAATGTATCGATCGATAAACAGATCACATTTCTAGATATCCAGATCATTGATCCTTAATGTATCGATCGATCGATAAACAGATCACATTTGTAGACATCCAGATCATTGATCCTTAATGTATCGATCGATCGATAAACAGATCACATTTGTAGACATCCAGATCATTGATCCTTAATGTATCGATCGATCGATAAACAGATCACATTTGTAGACATCCAGATGATCAAACCAAACAACAAAAAAGTAAAGAAGCAGATACACAATATGAGGAACAATTAATGAAAGTTCGACAAAATATTGAAGAATTTACAACGCATTATACGAGAACTGCGGAAGCAATACAAGAACTAATAAATACAATGGCGGAACATTTTGAAAAATGTGACAATATTCTAGATGATCATTTGAAAAATGCCAGAAATGCATGAAATTTCAAAAAGTCATACTTAATTTTGCATCTGTGATAAAATTTGCTTATCAAATTTATCTCATCAGTGTATTATTAATTGTAGGAGGACAAAAAATTGGAAAATATGAAATATTAACTTAATTAATAAATATTTCTGTATTGAACTTTATGTTACACTGAATAGAAATATGTTAATTAATTTAATATAAGTAATTCTTTCGATAGCATCATATTATGTATGATTAGACATTAATTTTATAAAGAGTAAAAGAAAAAATTTTTGAAAATGAATATTTGTTGGATTACTTTACTCAACAAATGGACCCTTAAATGTTAGTAATTGAAATTTGCGGTAAATCATATGGCAGCACTACCACTGAATTTGGTCCAAGGAAAACGATGAAATTGAATACTTAAAAATTAAAAACAAAAAAGAAAAAACGAAAAAATAAAAAAAGCAATTGAAAAAATGAATTTAGTTATTCCATAAACTTAAAAATCGATTTGTCTGTGGCAAACTTATGGTTTGAATAAATTTCATTTGAATAAAAATTCAATTCTAATATAAAAACCTTAAAAGCATGAAATATGCAGGTAAGCCAGCAGTCATTTTTGAGAAGTTTACGGAGTAGGATTTAATAATCCGGAAATACGGACCGCCAATTTGAATCTGAGACACTGGAATAAATTATTTTCTCGCTTTGCAATCTTCAACTAATAAATGATATTCGAATAATTGTGAATGAGTTACTCAATTTCTTTTAATTTATTTCGATACAAACAATTAGTAAACAGCTGTGTTTTCTGAAGATAAATAAACATTGGCTCAGTTTCATCTAATTTTCATGATGTTTGAACAATTGATAAATGGCCTCAAAAGTAAGTATTAATTCAATAGAGTAAAAAAAATTCATTAAGTTTTGATTTTAAATTTAAAAAAACGCAAAATTTCGCATCTATAGAACGACCAATTTTGTGGCTATTGAATTTAGTGCTAAGTTCTCACACATTTTTTAATTTAAATTTCAATTATTACTAATAAAGTTTGAGAAAAGTTCGGAATAAACTGTTTAAGGCTTGCGTTGTTTTTAAAAATTTCCGACAATTAATGCATATTTAGATATAAAATTTAAATTAATGAAAGTTGTAGAACAGTTTAAATATAAATTAATGATAAATTTCTGTTCATAGCATTAAAGATTACAACAAATTTGCGAATATGTCAAAAATGTGACAATTTTGGAATTAAAGTAAAATTAAAGTTATTGACAAAAGTTAGGTTTGAATCAAATAATGAAAGTTATTTAATAAAAAAATGAAGTAGTAAATTTTTAATTGCAGTCATATTTGTTCATAAAAAAAAAAAACATATGCTTGTACTTTTATGAATGTAATCATCCATTTCTTATTGATAACGATTGTTCAAAGTGATAAGCGATAGTGATAATCACCAAAATTATTTGCTGTTCGAAACATTATGAAATAATTCCTATGATTTATTAAATAACTTTCCTTCGTATACTTCAACAATAACAAGCACCTTTCCAATAAAACAAAATAATGATTTTCATACTAAATAACTGATTAATTTTGTTTAAGTAAATTTAAAATTTTAAATTGACATTTTAAATATGAAACGGAACTTTAAGGATGTATGATAGGATTATATCGCAGCAAAACTAATATCATCACGCATACGTGGAATGAGGTACAGAAATATTTTTGCTTTCATTATTTACGTTATGAAAAATTGAATTATGGTAGGTGATAGCAGGTAGCAACAAGTGGTGACACGTGGTGACACATGGTAGCAACAATGAATTATTATAAAGAAAGTCAAATTTAAAATGAATATTTAAACAAATATTAAAAAATATAATTAGAGAAGTTAGGTTAATGTATTTTAATCAGCTATTCAGCATTTTACTACTTCATTTCTCTTCGTTAACAATTTAAATGGAAAACACAAAAAATTGGTTGTTAGGTCTGTGGTTCAAAATTTAATTTAAGTGTTTCAAAATTTTTTCAAAAAATTCATTATCGTATAGGTAAAGTTGCAATTTTCATTTGCCAATCTACAATGGGAAAAAATTTGTTTGAAATCATTGCACAAATTTGATGATAAAATTTTAACATTGTAAACTTTGATAATTTCAATATTTATTCAACGTGACTTGCTTCACGTTTTTAAATTACTTTGAAAAGTATACAGAAATTGCAGCAAAAATAAAAGTGATAAAATGACGTAATTCAAAATCATTTTTGTACTTAAAATCAATTAATTAACAACAAGCAAAAATTAGCGATGTAATATGCATATTTCAAATTAAATTACCGGGGAGAAATTGACACGTATTTCACGTGGTTCCAACGTCATGCAATATTGATGAAGAAATGGTAATCCGAGCATAATTTCCTGCTCAAAACCATCAAAGCTTTTGAATGCAAGTTCGCATTTCGTATCATCCGGCTGTAACATCAATTCACAATTTACTTTTCCGGAAATCAAAAAAGTTTTTTAAATCATTTAGAAATAATATATTAAAAAATAGACTACGAGAACTACTACTAATGAAGTACAAATATTTTCAGATTAAAATTTATTCAATTGTTCTAAATTAATATTTCATTAATTCAATTTTGTAGGACAAAACTGTCACATTGATAAAATTAATAAAATTTATCACTTTCTATTCAAATATTTCAATATTTCATTAGATTAGAAAAGAATACGAACTTACATTATGTTTGATAATAAAATGTTTTGGCTCAACGATGTATTTGTTTTCAACGGTGAAAATTTCAAATGGTTTAAATGATTGCTTACAATCTACCAAATATTTCGCTGTTCTTACATCTATCTGAAATATTTTCATAAATGAAAAAAAAAAAAAAAAATGTGACATTTAATGAATTAAACCAAAAATATAATAAGTAAAAATTTTACGTGAAAACGTAACCTGTGCACCGAGATCATAAGTGATTTGTTTCATGAATTCAATTGGGACAGTGATATATGGGTCCATAATATTTGGATACATAAGCGTAACGCCTAATTTAAAAAACTCTCTGTTACCCATTTTAGCGGCCAAAAATTGAAAATTATAACGATTTCCAAGAAAGTAAAGCGGTTCGTGTTTTTCATTGCTTAAATCGCATGACTTATTGTTACGTCCACCGAGCGTTAATGTCGCTGTCTTATCAGAATCCTACATTTTGCATAAATATTAGCGCTCGGAAATTGTACAATATGTGATTCAATCAATTATAATTCATGATGATATTTTAAAAAATTTCAAACAAATCGATGAAACAATATTGTTATGCGCTAATTGTATTTTTCCCAAGAATTTTAGCCAACTATTGAATTTAAGAATTTGCGCCAAAATGCATCAAAAGTTTTTCCAATGATCAATTATTAGTTTCGTACTCAAATTTTGGACAAAATTTGGAAAATATAATCGAAATAGTTTTGTTTTTCTTTTTCGTAGATTTTATTTTAATAAAGTTGAAGAAAAAAAAAAGAAGCATTTCTTTATTGCCTGTGGTAATGCGATAGTGATAAGAGGTGGAAATTCATTCATTCGAATCATCATTTTTAGAGGATTAACATCTTTGTTTAAAATCGGAAAGAAGCCAAAAACGCCTTCTGATAAGCGATCAGTGTGCAATGCTGATAAACCAAATATTCCATCAATTTCTTGATAATTTTCCCATTCAGGCCAATTTAAAAAGCATAACGTACCGAATGGTGAATTTAATAAATTTATGCTTTTTCCGTCCGATGCATGAATCTTTAAAAAAATGAATTTTTTTCTTTTTTTTTTGAAAATTGAAATAATCTTGATTATCTGGAAGTATCATTATTTTGCCATCCAGTTGAGATTTTATCACTGAAAAGTTTGATTGCTAATTAGAGTAAAATTAATTATCGATTATAGTAAAATTAGTTTTTTTTTTTTAATTAGCAAATTGTAAAGTAAAAGAAATACTAAAATATCATCATTCCAACTCCATAAATTAACTGCTCTTATTCCATAACATTGTGCCAAACTATCTGCGAATACTGTAGAACAAGAAGTTGAATCAAACTTTGAGTAAAATTGTTTATTGTAGCAAAATGGATGTCTGTAATTTAGCAAAAATATTCTATGAAAAGAACTATTAATTTGATAAAACATTGAAAATTTAAAAAATTTTATCACACTTAAATATTAGTTTTGGTAATAAATTTTCTACAAAGTATAATTTATTAAAAAAAAAGTAATAATAATAATAATTTATTTCTAAATATAAAAAAATAATTTATTTCTAAATAAAAAAAGAACCAGAAAAACCAAACATACATGCGATTAGTTCCAGGAACCCAAAGAAGTGATGTTAAGGTATCCAAAAGGACACGGAATTCTTTTCCCGGTTTACCAATTATCACATTTAGAGCATATCCGGTACGATGCTAAATAAAATGATAAAGTGAAATATTTAAATGAATGAAAAATTTCTCTCAATTGAAAATACTAATTGTAATTTTGATAAGAAATAAATATTCATGAAATAACTAATTAACTGACATACCTTTAATTTATCATGCACAGGATACAGGTCAATTTGGTATTCGGCAAATAACTGTGTTACTAGAAGAGTACAGAAGATGACAGTTAGCTTCATTATTGTATCTCTTAAAAAAGATTAAAGAACAAAAGTGTGAAAATAATTTTTAATTAGTTTAAAAGATGAAAACAGTTCTTAAATGTGTGATCGTAAACTGAAACATAAAACCTTCCTTTGAATATATTACTTAATTGCAAAAGTCTTTGAGAGGATATTCTTCTATTTCTACAACAAACAAATTTTGTTATTCCGAAAAACTTTTTTTTTTTTTTGGCTTATTAAACTATTTTTTAAAAGTTCAAACTTATTACTTAAATTGTAATTGAAAGATACTGTTGGATAGAATATTTTGCATATTCTAAATTCACTGAGCTATTTTCGAAAGACTATTTTTTAAACATTTTTTTCAAACAAACTTTAAAGTTAATAATTTTATGTTTATTCTAAACTGTTATAAATTTTTTAATTTGGTTATTGATTTTTTGCTAGATTTGTCATCTAAGAGACAATTTTCACTCTTTTTATTATAATTTCAAGCACAAACATTAGCAGAAATGATAATTTTTCAAGCTTTCTATTATTTATAATCAAGCAATTAATTTTGAATTCTTCTCGGCGAATTTATTAATTCCTGAATTAGCACCAATTTTTTGCAATGTTATTTCCGGAAATTATAAAAAAGATTTAGAAGAAGCGGAAAACATTCTGATAATTCAGTGATAAAGAAAGGAATCCGATGGAAATTTACTAATGAGGTAGGAAATGAATTAAATTTTTTTCACCACCACAGGTTGCAATTTTCTGGACGAAATTCTGGTAGCGATTAGCGGGTTGATTTGAGGACATTGAAGTATGATTTTGAATTAAATCTCTCAAATTACAGCCCCGTTTATATAATGATCATTTCTCAGCCATTTCATTGAATATTGTTGTAGGATTAAACATGTCTGCGATCTTTCAAAGAAATTAGCATTTTAGTCTGGAAAATGATTATTTCAAAAATGATTAATTCAATTGGATTACAATACAACAATAGAAATTCTGTAACTTCATCGTTTTGGTATGTTAAAATGATAAAAATTGAAAGCTTCTAATTTTGTTATACCATTGACAATCACTTTGATATCAGTCAATTCATTCTTTGATCTTTGAAAAAAGTTCAAATTAAGTAAGTAATAGGAGCTGCTTCGACAATTTGTAAGATTGGTTAATATATTTGCTAATTTAATCATATAGTATTGATTATTGAAACTTTTGAAAATGATAAAAGTTAAATAAGTGTTAAATTAAAATCGTTGAAATCAATTCTTTTTTTTTTGGCATTATAAGCTTTTCTATTAATTGAAGATTGAAAAAAATATCATTTTAAATATATTTTGATGTTTTTTATGACTTCAACGTTTCTTATTTTTAAAATTTTCTAAATAAACATAACTTTACTTTTTCTTTCTCTCTTTTTTTTTCTTATATTGATTTCTTGCTATCAAATTAGAAACTTCCAAAAAAAAAAAAGATGTTTACAGGTTTTTATCTTATTGATTGTTGCAATAATTTCATAATATCAAATTGCAAAACATACTTCAATGTTTGCAACACATAACAAAAGTTTTTTTTTTCTCCTTTTATTACGATTTCTAATAACAAAATGAGAAAAAGCTATTCAATTACAAAATTAAAAAATATTTATAAATTCTTTTCTGTTGCAAATATTTCATTAAAATTCTTTATACTATTCAGTTTACTTAACATTCACCGTCCTTTTCCGATCAATTTACAGTACAAATAAAGTAGAACGAGAATTTTGATAGTAGTAATTAAACAAGTTAGTAGTTTTAGAAAGATAAAAATAAAAATGAAATAATATAAAAAATTTTGGACTAAAATTTTTCTTTCTTTTTTTCCTAAAATTTAAGATGAAAGAAAGAAATTTGTGAAAGATATTTCATATGGAATATTTCTTACCAATTCAATGTGAAATTTAATTTCAATTCAGAAATTACTTTTTTCTACAATTGCTGAATTGCCATAAAATTTCACTGTAACTCGTATTATTGTTAAGCTTGAAATTTGAGTTTAGTTTGATAGATAAACCGGAAATATTTATGTAATTATTTCACGAAAAAATAATTTTACTCTAAGATTGACAGAATTATAGATGAATTTGAGCAAATGTTTAATAGCGCATAAAACTAAATGATTAGTAAATTTTCAATGGCCATAAGGATGTCACATTGATGTCACATAGTTCAGCTTATATGGTAGACGAAAAAAATTATTGTTAATGACATTAGCGCCGTATCATTGCGCTGGCTCATTGCATTCATTTGATTGAAAGTATTCAAATGATGCTGAAATGAAATTCTACAAATTTTATTCCATTTCAAATTTGGAGTAAAAAAAAAGGAAAAGAATACTACAAGATATGCCTAAATGATATTATTAATGTATTTACACATTTGCACATTTGTTTGTTTATTTGTTTACTTGTTTCAATTGATGTTTTGTTTATGTTTTTATACCATACAATGCATATATTTCTACTGGTTTATTTGTTTGTCTTTACTTAACCTTTTCTTTTTTTTTTTTTTTTTTTGAAATTATATGACAAATGGAATTAGCCTTTGCTTGCCATTATATTAAAGCAATTGAATTGTATGAAATTATTATTATAAATACAAATCTGTTGGTTTTTTTTCATTACTTTGATTTAAGTCAAAGAATTATTTAAAATTTTATCGGTTTGATTTAGATGAAACGTTTCATGAGTTATATTATATTCGAAATATTAATTACTTCATTGTTAATTGGTGATAGCGTTGCCAATGAAAGTGAACAAAGCGAAGAGATAAAGTAAAAGTTATTTCCGAATAACATTTCTGATTAATTCATAGAAATGAATAGAATTAATTTAATTTATTTATCTAATGAACAAGAATACAGGAAATAGATAATGAATCAAATGCTTGATTAGCTATTGCTATTGATTAAATTGAACTTTCCGGAATTGTATTTCAGGATTCGAATGAAACGACAATTTCTTAGTTACGGTGGTTTTGCAGGATTTTCTGCATTTCCGTTTTTCAATATGGGTGTGGGTCATTTTGATGATGAAGAAGGTATTTGGGGATGGGGAAGTTATAGTCTACCTTGGGGTGGCATATTTTGTTGGTAAATTGAAAGGTCATCTGAATCAGACTTTTACTTATATTTGTCAACGTGACTCATTTTGCTTAAATGTATTGTCTCGATTAATTGTTTTGTTTTTTCATTTTAATTGCTAATAAATTTACTGAAATTCCATTTCAAACTTGAATTTTATAAAATTGATGAAGAATCGATCATTGATTCATAAATATTTATCAAAAAGAAAATGTGTATGTGTGTGAACAAGTTCTTAGTAATTAGTAAACAAACATATTCTTATCATTTCACCTTTTAAAATTTAGAAATGACGTCATATTACACATATAATTATTTTGAAAATATTTTTTCATATTTTATTTTGCTAGAATAATTCGTTTTCTGTTCGATATGATTGATACAAATTCTAGGATAGTGAAGAATTTGCATATTTCATTTATTTTTTTAATTGTTATAATTTAAATTAAGGAAAGGAAAGGTTATTGTTAAGCTAAATGAATAAAATCTAAAAAAAAAAAAAAAGCTAATAAAATGTTAACAAAGAGCAAAAAATTTTAAAATTATATTACTTAAAACTGAAATATTTCAAATTTTCTGCTGCATTAATGTTTTAGTGCAATGAAAGAATGAAAGTTTGAGCTAATTATCGCTACTTAATTAATATTACTAATAAATTATTTAAAAATATATTAAATTTACTTATAACAGCATTGCATGTAATATCAATTTCCCAAATTAAAAAAAAAAAAGGCTTAAATGTCATAAAGGTCAAATGATAATAATTTTTTTTTTTTTTGTGGACTGATTCAATTCAAATTAATAAAAGAAAAATTTTCAGATGCCCTCCTCAAAAATACTGTCACATAGTCTTGTCATTATTATCATACTTTGTGTAAATCTGATGTTGTTGTCGTGTCATAAAATATCTAATGCTAACACAATAAGGTTATAATTTAAATTTTTTCATGCAAAATTTTAATTTTTCTTTTCATCATAATAAAATGATAAATTATTAAAATTAAGCATTACTTTATTGTGCTTTAAATTTACTCCTTTTTCTAGCAAACGAAACAAGCGGCAATATTACGGCAGTAATTACTTTGGCTACGCATCCATTCCGTTCTTCAGCTATGGCTGGGGCAGAAATTATGGTGGATGGTCTGGTCCTTATAGCTGGGGAATGCCATGGCATCCTTTTGTGCCTGCTTTCAGGCGACCTTTCTGGGGTGGATATCATGATGGTTTCGGTTATTACGGTGGTTTCGGGGGACCATGGTTTGGTTGATAAATGCTGTGTAATCGATTTCCTGAAAAGTGAAGAAATTCGAAATGATACGGAATTATTGCGACACATGTATTGCAGTACAATATATGATCATTTGTGTGGAAATTTTCAAAAAATTTTAAAGTAACAATGAATATTATTAAATCTTTAAAATATATAATAAAGTATTTACATTTAAATAGTTTTCAATTGCTGATATCATTGACGCAATAATGTCAATCAAAAGTTTAGATTATTTCTTAAAGTGATTATCATTTCAAGTTATTTAAATGGCTAAATGGCTTAAAAGATTCATATTATCATCACTTTTATCAGTATATCATCAAGTTATGATGAATGAAAATATTTTTGTGATGGATAAGAAACTAAAAATGAAACCTGATTTTATTTATTTATTTTATATCTTTTTATTGTCAAAGGTATGCATTAAATTTCAATGCTTACATGCTATGAAAAATGGAGAAATTGAAAAAGTTTGAAAATTTATTAAACAACAAGTTATTTACTGAATGTATAAATAATATTCTTCAAATAAATGCAAAGCAAAACGTTGCCATTTGGTTAATCTTTTTCCGTTTTGATCGCACCGAAATATTAGAAAAGGTAAATTTTATTTTATAAAAAAATTATTTGTTTGTTTAATGAATTAATAATTACATACTTATATTTTTGTGTGTTTATTTTTATGACTGTGAAAATAGTAAAGTTTAACATTGATATAATCAATGTAAAGGTTTAAAAAAATTTTTAAATTAAAATTTTTATAAGAAATAATTAAATGGCAATTATTTTGATT
>SSBO01000012.1:21800684-21882726 GCA_005281725.1 Wuchereria bancrofti | reverse complement strand
TTTTTTTGATGGAACAATATTTCATCTAATATTTTATCATAAATTATGCGAGTAAGTCAGATAAAAATAACACAATACAATGATAATGGTAATATTTAATTAATTCTACTAGTGATAATTCTACTTTTCTTTTTAAAATTTCAATTTGAATTGAACAAATTGCCAACCATAGTACCTTCTGATAACTCTGATGCCATTCTGAACTGACAATAATGTTATCAGTAATTATAATATTTGTTATTTCAGATGGTTCAATGCTGCAAATGGACCGTCCATCTATTGGTCGTCTTGAATTTGCTAATTTGTTTGGAAGCTAATGCGACCGAAATTCGAGAAAGCAAAATTGACCGGTGGAATTTTTCGCCTAATTCTCTTTTCATTTGCACTTTCAAATATTAAATGTTTAAATATTCAAGAACTATTTTTAAAAAATAAGTTATCTTTCTTCAAAAGTTAGAGCCAAAGAAGTAAGAAGAAAAAACGAAAGAGAAAGAGCTAACATTTGAAGTTTCATTTTTGATAATCGATTTTGTCGCTTCAATTAAATCCACTAAAAGTTGAGTTGAATTTAAACTTATATTTCATTAGTTTCAGTTTAAATTCATTCTCGATGATCTCATTCTCGTTATTCTCTTATCTTTGCCTTATCTCTTTTGTTATCGATTGAAAAATCAATTAATTACAAATTTTACGCATACTTACACGTTTAGTTTTGCAGACTACGTTTTAAGCGACAATTTGTTGATTTCTCGATAGGTCCAATCGGTTGGTTTCAGGAAGGAAGAAGATATGGAAGAAATTTTGGATATAATCGTTTCCTAGATTCACGTCCTTTGATTGCTAGACGATTTTGGCGTAGACGTTTCGGCAGATTTGGTTATAGATGGTGGTTGTAACTTGTAATATTATATTTTCTATCATTGAAATGTAATCTTTTAGTATCTGCCAAAGCACTTTTTTTAATTTATTTTTTTTATCATTTCCATTTTAATAATTTTTAAATTTTAGTTCATAATGCTTTACAAAATAATAATAATTTATTATTATCTATTGATTTTTTTATTAATGATTTCTAAATTCTTAATTATTAGTCATAATGCTATTGAAATTAATGTTTATTTCTGCAAATAAAGAAATACATTCTATTTCATTAAGTTATGCATTTTTAACTGATAATTCTTATTAGCTATCACTGAGTAAATAAAACTTTTTAATTTATTCCATCGAAATTTGTATAATTTAATTTCATTTAATTTTATATCCTTGTATTGCGCAAATGTAAAGCACCAAAAGTTTTATGTAATGTGTTCCTTGCATTCAAATATTTTTTGATAAAAGATTTTGATTCTGTTATATTTGAGCCAAGAATCTTTGATAATTTCGATTTTTTTTTTTGACGTGAGTGATTTCATGTTTTTGAATTAGTTTAAAAAGTGTAACAAGAAGTGAAAAGATAAAGATTCTTTTATCAGTGCTTGAAAAATGATAATAATGGCTTTTTCTTTTTTGATAATAAATGAATACAGTGCATATAGCTTTTAATATATTTATTCTACAAGGATAATTTTTTGTAAACAACAAGTGATAATTTTATTTTTTTAAATGAAATTTGCATAATTAAGTTTAACTTTTAATATTTTTTAAGCATTCTTGAAATAAAATTATGCTGAAAACCTTTTCTTTTATTTTATTTTAAAATTTTTTTTCTCAAATTTTTGTCTTAAAGATTACAAGAAAAAAATTTTTTTTCTTTAAAATAGCAAATTCTATCAAAATAATTTAATTAAATTCTGATGATAATATTACTAGCAAATATATCATTGGTTGTTATTACGGCAGTAATTTCATTGCAATTACACATTTTAGCAGCAATGGTGATAGTTTAAGTGATAAATTTTATCATCCATATTTCATTTCTAATGATACTGATAAATCTGATATTTATTGATTCAAATTCATCAATTTGCTATTATCATTTAAGAAGTACGAAAGTTGAAGAATGTATAGAAAGTTTTAAAAATATAAAAGTTTAAAAAAATTTTACAAATTCTTAAAGTGTTTTTTTTTTTTCATTTTCGAAGTGAAAATTTTGTTGCCATTCATTTTGGCAAACAAATTTATTTTCACACCAATTTCTCTCAAAATTTTCTTTTTTTTCTTTTTTTCCTTTCAATCCATTCATATTTATCAATGTTTAAAACAAATATTATTTATAATTTTAGACATATTTTAAAATTATCATTGTTTATTGTTTAAAAAAAAATCAAATTTAAACATTCAACATAAGAAGAAAAGAAAAAAAAAAATTGCAATCTTTTTAAGCGATCGCTACGATTTCAAATGATTATTCCAATGAAAGAAAGCGAAATGAACAAAAGCTATCAATTAACTAACACTTCACGAAATGACACTTTTGGATTACAAATTCGTTGCATTGAAAAAAAAAATTTTTTTTTTTCCGATAATTGTCATAGATATTTAGTCGGTGGCAATTATCAACTGACAAAATGCTATAATTTCTTTGTCGTGTTTCCGATAATAGCCATTCCGGTTTGAAATTGAATTTAACTAGACAGACAAATTCTCATGGTCAAATAAAATAGCAATGTATAAATTTGCATAAATTTCATAGATTTTAAAAAAAAAAGTGATTTAATTTTAAACATTTAAATAATTTCATAGATTTTATTATTTCTGCTATTAATTTTAAACATTTCAATTTTTCAAAAAGATTTAAATTTTGGAAATTTAAGTGTAAAAAAATGCTTCACAAATTTTTAAAATTATAATAGTGGAAGAAAAAAGAAAAGAAATATTTATGCATTCTTTTAATTTGTTATAAATACATTTGAAGATTATTTCAATTTCCAATCATTTTTAGTTAAATTGCTTATCGTTGATTTTATGTATGATTAGTTTATTTACATATTTGAATTATTATTTATTCTGTTCAATTATTTATCTATGCTTACTCATCATAAAATTGCTTACATATTTATTTAACATAAAATGATGAATCAAATCAAATTTTTGCTCTTTTTTCTTTTCTTCTTTCCAAAGCATATTTTTTACATTTATTCCTCAATTTTAGTTTTTCAAACAATGATTATCATAGTAATCTTATTTGAATGCTTTCTTCATTTTTTGAATTTTAAATTTAAATAATTATAGCATTTATGCATGTGTTATTATTAATTCATTTCTATTTCATATAAAGAAAAGATTTTCTTGTTTAAAGATCTCCTTATTTTTACAGTAATATAAATTTGCATAAATTAAAATTTACTTATTACTCATATATTAAATGCTAAAAATCAAAAGTGTAAAATGGTAGTAGAGAGAGAGAAAGGGGGAGAGAGAGCAAGAAAGAGAGTAAAAAAAAAATGAAAAAATTAATTTCCGGTTAATCTAACTGGATGACAAATACTTGCTATATTAATGAATGAATTAAAATAATCAATAAATGCAGCAAAATGAATTAAAAATTTATAAAAGTTAATGGATGAATAAAAATAATCAATAAATGTTGCAAAATGCCATTTCCTAAATGAAACACATAAAATAAACTTAATGATAAATTATTAGTAGTATTACTGATAAATTGCTAAATTATCAGTAATATCTGAAATAGCCAAATCGATGTAAATAATTCCCGCGTGATTATGCTAATAGCAAAGTAATATTTTATCGCTGTGTAAATAAACAATATGGATGCTCTGATCAATATTTTTAATACAATTACAAGATATATATTTTGTTCATATTTTGATAAAAAACAATTTTAAAATTAACAAAACTTTTTTTCTAAATTGTATTATCATTTATAATTCACATTTTTTTTCTTTAATATTATATTAAAATATCAAAGTATTAATTTTATATTATAATAGTAATGCTGCTAATAACGGTTATTTAATAATGTTAAATTTGTCAAAATATATCTGATAATATAATAGTTAATAGTATACCAATAACAATTAATCTTTAGTCAAAAAAAAAACTATATTACCAATTAGACAAATTAATTAATTAATTAATCTTTTTTATAATAATCAAATAAATTGTTCTTTAAAAAAATAAAAAGTAAATAAATTAAAATTATTATTATTATAAAAATACATATCATGCGAATAAAACTTCTAAAATAGTGTACATTAAAAATGAAAGGTAATAAAATGAATAATAAAATAAAATTTTACAAATGTTTTTAATTTTTTACAGTCAAAAATAAAACCTTAAAATCTCATTGATAGTATTTTAATTATATTTCCAATTATCAATTCAATTATCACAATCGATTTGTATTATCATATTTGGAAGTAATGGATTCTTTCTTTCTTTCCCACTCTTATAATTATCATATCATTCTACATCATTTTATCAACAAAGAATCTGCTGGCAAAAATACCGTTCATATGACTCATCGTTAGTGAGAATCTTCCATAAGAAAGTTTGTTGGAATCAATTTGTCACAGTTAATGTCACCATTTAATTTAATTTTAAATTAACTTATGTAATACAGAAAAAAAACCTAAATATTTCAAAAAAGTTCATTTCATGCTATCATCTTTGATTTATTTATTTGTTTATTTACGTTTCAGATTTATTGCTCTGTAGCAATTCAGCATCTAATACAAATACATGTAAGAAATATTTTTCAAAATTTTATTAAAGCTTAATAAAATGCAAAATGCATTTTCAAAGAAAAATAATAATAACTTTCTTTTCTTATCAGTTAAAAAAAAAATAATTTTTTAAAAGGTATTTTTGCTAGCAAAAAAAGAAATTGTTAGAATTTTTTTCAAAGAAAAAAAAATGTAGTTATGGATTAGTAAAATGGAGATAAAAAGAAAGATAATAATTCATGTTTTGTTGAAGATTTTGATTAAACAGACGAAAACAAAGGAGAAGAAATAATGTAAGGAAATATAACATTTAAAAAACGAATTCTTCTTTTTATTTTTTATTTCTTCTTCTTTTTTTATCAAATGAAATTTTAAAATTATATTTTACTTTTACAAAATTATATTTAAATTTTGTATCTCTAAAATTGAATGAAGTTTTCTGTACCGTGCCAAATCATTATCTTTCTTTTTTCAATAAAATGCACCTGAAAATGTGCAAAGAAAATTTCAGGAAATTGGATTGTTTCGGAAATTGGATATATTAATATTTACAACTTTCAGAAACGGAAAACTTCAATTTTAGACTTTTTTCTTTTTTTTTTAGACTGCAATTTTAGATAATTATTTCAGAAAATATTTAAATTAGAGAATTGCGTTACTTTCATTAACTGATTTAGTCATAAAATTTATTCACTTGCAAAAAGAAGACACAAGTTTCTTAATAAAGATGTAAACAACAAATATTTTTTAAATGATTAGGAACGATTAAATACTTTTATGTTATTCGCAAAGTCATTATTTGATTAGAAATGATAGTTGTGTAAAGTGTTATTTGTTTAGTAAAATTTCAATTACCTAAATTTTAATTAAAATTACATTGATATTTAGCATAGTGTAAAGTTACAAAGAGTCATAATTGTTAGAGCTAAAGTTAATGATAAAATATATTGCAATTCAAATCATTGCGGATGAATGTGTGAAAGTAATAATAATAATAATAATAATAATAATAATAATAATAATAATAATAATAATAATAATAATAATAATAATAATAATAATAATAATAATAATAATTAGTATTATGATAGCTTATCATTCGTCTGATTCAATCATAAATGTTTGTTTTTCCAATTCAAATTTTTGATACAATTTTTACGCGACGTAACTTTGTGAGTTTAATGTAATGTATTTAAACTTGACATAGTTTAAGAGCTATAAAATGAGATGGTTGTAATATTAAAAGCAATAAAATACGATATTAAGAATTTTTAAATGACCGCAGTAAATTAACTTTTTTCTACTGTCCACTCTAATATTCTTCTTCCATTTCTTCAGATAATCTTTTTATCAGTCAATTTATGGCTGAACCGTTTGATATGAAACTTATAAAATGAATTATACTTGTGAAATTGACCAATTCAATAAAAAGTTAAATCAATAGTTTGTTCTATCGTTAAATGTAAAATTTGAAAGAAGATAGTTATAATGTGAGAAATATTTGTTATATAAATCAGCATTTAAATTTTTATTAAACTGTTAAGTGGAAGCATTTTTGTAGGTAACTTTTACTTTTATTATTTTATTACTTTTCAAATTTTATGTTTAGCAAGCATTTTCCTGGCAATCATTTCAACCCATCCAATTTGACCGCTTTTTTTTTTTCCATTTTAAAAAAGAGCCTAAAATAGAATTCGTTTTTTTTTTTTTTTGCCATCTGTGGAAAATGATAAAATTGATTTTCTTTTTTCATTGTATGCTTAAATTTGATATATTATTCAATTCAAACATATTTTTGCTTATATTGCTTTGCTATAAATTCTCCCATCTATCATAAATAGGTTGACCAAATCATTTTCATTGCAAATTTCCGCCAGAAAGAAGCAAAAAAAATGAGAAAGCATTTCTATTTATTTGTTTTATTCATTTATTCATCCAATTATTTTGCTGATTTATTTTAATTGCTTATTTAACGATTTAATGCATACTCATTAATTCATTTTAGTAGTTAATAGAAATAAAAATTGATGGCAAAAAAAAAGGAAATTTTGAAAAAAAAATAATTAAACAGAAATTTTATATTTAACACTTTTATTCTTTTCTTTCAAAAATTCTCGACATCTTATTTTTAGCTATTTTTTCCACCCTTACTTGGAAATATTCCATCTTTTCTATCCTTATTCGAGAATATCATCATATCTGAATAAAAATTCGGATTTTACTTCATCAGAACTACTACCTACCATTCGGATTTAATGAAGAAAAGAGAGAAAAAGAACATTTCGAATCTTTTTCTTTCTTTCGAGAAAGAAAAAAAGGGAGAAAATTTGCCCGATAAACAAATACATTCATTGCAAAAAACTGTACTATTGTTGTTGTGAATTTATTTATTGTTTATCACTTTGACCAGACCACTCATACAATTTCTCTTCCTACAAAATATTTCAAATGGAGGAGTAAAAGGCAAGTGGGTGTGATATACGCTGCGCTTTATGGCACAACTAGTAAAGTTAGTTTCTAATCGTTAAAGAATGGACAGATTTTGATTGAGGAGTTCGTTTCCTTTCATTGAGGTATGTATGTGTGGTTGTCTGTCTGTGTATGTGTGTGTGTGTGCGTGCGTGCGTGTATGTCTGTGTATGTGGAAAGTGTCTGTACGCGGACGAATCCTCTAAATTGGTAGTAAGGTAAAAATTGCATTCCCTTCATAATATCGATACGATTGACGGTGCTTTCTTACCTCCTTAAGCACTCCCATCATACACATACACAGATAGAAACAGACACATACACACACATATATACACAGACAGAGACAGACACATACACACAGACACATACATATATATGACCGATGTTGTTATTGACCCCTCTCTCTCCCTCTTTTATTGCATCTGTGAGAGGTTGACTGGACCAATGGACTACCACTACTAGCAATAGAAGTAAACATTTAGGGGTCACTGTGGTGACATAGACGAAATAGTGTGTATATTTAAGAGTGGTTGAAAGAAGAAAAGAAATGCTTAAATGTTCAGTAATCATTTAAGTACTTATTTCCTCTCTCAATTAGGCTAACACTGAAATGTGCCATAAAATTGTTAGTTATTTTTTCTTTCATTCCATTTTCTTTTTTATTTACAAAAAAAATTTTTTTTTTCTCCAAAATTCTTGCAATATAATTAGTAATATTAAATTATTCCTAATAATTACTGTTATAACTAATATCAATTGTAATATTTGTGGGTAAATATGAAATGAGATTGGTAATATCTGTGGGTAAATATGAAATGAGATTGGTAATATCTGCGGGTAAATATGAAATGAGATTGGTTATATCTACGGGTAAATATGAACTGTGAATGGTAATTATCTATGGATAAAATGTGTATGCAATTGAGAAACAAAAATTTATTTTAGCAAATAGATGAAAAAAAAAGAGGGGAAAATATAATTGTAATGAAAAAATGAAATTTTTATTTAAAAAAAAAAAAAAATGATCCCTTAGGTAATTGTTATATAATAATATTTGGTTAAAATAAATGGATTGAAATTTTAAGATTATACATAATTTGCATCTATTTGCTAAAATCAATGTTTTTTTCTCTTTCTATTTTTTTTTTCACCTATTTTTAAATCTTTCTTAAATAAACTTTTCCCTTAGTTTTCGTTCTATTTTGCTAATTTCTTTCTTACATTTAATCTTCAAAACATTGCAATTATTTCTAGCAAAAATTTTTTCTAAATGACTGATATTTTATTTTTTTTTTTTTTTGAATGATATTCTTTTTAATCAAATTTTATAAAATATTACATTCGTTTACTTATATTCATAATTTTTTGCCATTGCTAAAAAAATGCATTTCTTGAAAAGATTTCTCTCAATTATTCCTTCCTTCTTGTTTCCTAGTTTTTTCAATAAAAATTTCAGTGAAACACAAATTTGATTATAGGATTTATTTTTTTTCTTTCGTAATTGTTTACTCCAATTAATTACTTTTATTAATTATGATATTGCTAGAATAAGAGTGATATTTTTTTTAAGGTGTGATAAGCAAAATTGATATTATCATTTGTTATTAATTTGTTTTTTTTTTCTGTTTTTTATTGTTGTTTTGTTTACGGTAATATTATTTACGGTTATTTTTTAAGTTTTAAAATTAAAAGTGATATTTTTCTTATCGTCAAGAAAAATTTTACTTTCAAAAATAAGCGTATTATCTTAAATAATTAAAAATAATAAGCACTTTAAGCAATAAAGTGCTTATCATAAAGTAATAAAATTTAACAATCGATAATTGTAATTTTAAAATACATTTTTTTTTCCACCTCAAGTCTTCTTTTTTAGTCTAACATTTTCAAAATAATTTGAGAATAGAACATACTCAAAAATTTGATTAATTTAAAAAAAAAAAAATGGTATGAAAAACCGCCTGAATTTTGAAATATGATAGGTTGTAAGAAAACAATCATATCAAATTACAATCAAAATTTAACAAATATTTTTGAGATTTGATAGCTAATTTTTGTTCTTTTAATCTAAAATTAACTGACGATAACAAATATCACACTTCATTAGGCTTTCATTCTTCAATTTTTTTTTTTTTTAAAAACTTCAAAAATTTATTTTATTTTAGAAATATAAAATGGTTAAGCAATTTAGCATCATTTTTTATTCTATAGTTAATGAAGTTAATTATGATATATAATTAAGTGAAGTGACAATATATTTAATTGTTTTAGCATTAATAATGTGACACATACACACAGACACACACATACACACAGACACACACATACTTTAGATTAAATCGATTTAATTGTAAATGTTTATTTGATTGGCTTCAAATTGTAAAATGTTCCAAAAGTTCTTCTATCTTAATTAATCGACCATTTCTTACTTCTTTCTTAAGCAGCTGTTCTCTCTCTCTCTTTCCCTCTCTCCTTTTCTCTTTCTCTTTGTCCTTTTTTTTTTCAAAGGTTAGAGTGATGAAAAATATTTTAAAATATATTATATTAGTATTTAACAACTAGCAAACCAATTTTAATGGTTATTTTTCCAAGTGTATACATGCATATGTATGTGTGTGTATGTGCGTGGGTGGTTGTGTGTGTGCGTGGGTGGGTGGTGTATATGAAGAAATATGGGGGTTGGTTTTTTTTTTTTTTTTTTGAATAGATCAATCTGACTAGACTAGTTTGCTTTCTTAACAACTTTCATATGTTCTTGTAATTTCATCAGTTAAAGTTAGCTAAGATAGTCTCATTTTAACAATTTTTCTTATGTTCATTATCATTTTACATTTATTATTTAATGTTTAATTTATAATTTCCATTTGAAATTTAAAAAAAAAAAATTACTTAATGTTGAATATATATATATATTTGTTTTTTTTGTGATATTGATTTGTTTAAATATATTTTAAAATTTTAAATTAATCTCTTTTTTCTTTATTTTTTAAAAATTTGAATTAGTTTTATATTGAAATTCTTGCATTTATTAGTTTCTTTTCTTTTTTTTTTCTTTTGTTATTGTTGTTATTTTTTTGACGAATAATAGAAGATTTATTTAATATTTCATTCATTATTTGACATATATATATAATGCGTAATGATAATTTATGTATTTTCATGAATGAATTTCAATTGGAAATTACAAATTAAAATTTTTATTATCAAATTGGATTTTTTTTTTTTTTGGGGGGGGGAATACATTGCTTCCAAAATTTTACAATTTTCAGAAAAAAAGGATAATTTTAAATATGGGTTCTTTTTTTTTTTGATTTCAGCTTTTTTCTATCATTTTTTCTTCGCAGTTTATTAATACTAATAATTTCATATTAATTACTAGTATTCCTTGAAAAAATTACAACGATTGATGAATGTTTTAGCAAAAAAAAAGTCACAAACAAATTAAAATCAAATTTGTTTAATTAATCATAATTAATTCTCATATATAAATGTATTTAATTCAATTTACACTCTCACATAAATTATGACTTTTCCTTTTGAGGCTGAATAAATGTCGATTTTTTGACTAATTTTAAAAGGACAAATGTTTTGTTTGGTGTGTGAAAATAAGTGTAATTTTTTTTTTTGATGAATTTTCTGAGAAATGAAAAAAAGGAAGAATTTTGCTAGCAGTAATATGATTTTTACATTATTTCCTTTTTTTTTAAATTAAACTTTCTTTTTTTGTTTTTTTATTCCGACAATTTTAGAAACAAATTTTTTTGCATTTGCATTTTTTGAGGTTTCACTCTTTAAAACATGGAATATTATTAAATTTATCAGGACTTTCGAGAAAGAAGAATTTCAAATTGTTGGCATTATTCTTAATTATGCAAATATAAATTAAAATTTTCATCATTCATTATTTCTAAATCTCAACTCATTTAGGTTACATTTATAGATATTGTTCCGCACGAAGAGATATCGGCATGAATCAATAATTTTTGAAATGAGAAGGAGGAATAAGTTAACCAAATCAAAACAAAAGATAAATGTAAATAATTACGTAATACTTGAAATATAAATCAACTTTACATTTTAAATTGATAAAATTTATTTAAAAAAAAAAAAAGGCACAAATGACACTATGCGTGGACTTATCAAAAATCATTCCTATGCAATTGTCACTTATCGATTGGTAATTTTAACTTTAAGAAAAAAATGAAAAGTGAAAAAAGAAAAAAAAAGAATATTTGCATATTTTTTGAAGGCTGTAAAGAATTATTCGTGTAAATCAAATAGTTAACGAATCATTGTTTAATTGTTATAGTTATTCAAAAAAAAAAAAATTCCATCGATAGTTTGAATAAATAATTTAACATTGTTTAATGATCAACCATATATCTTTTTTTTTTCTCTCTCTCTCTCACACATTGTATTACTAAAATGAAATCAAATCTTTTTTCTTTTATTGGAAAAAATGATTAATAGACTAAATATTATCACGTAGTTATTTTTTTAAAATGAAATAAAACTGTAAAACGTAGCATTTTGTACACGTAATATGCGCAAAAAAGAAAAAAAATTTGATCTCATTTTATTAATTTTTTCATATAGCAAAATATTAATTACGTTGAAGCAATGATAATAATGAAGTAATTGTGTTACACTTTTTTTTTCAAAAAAAAAAAAAAAAAATAGAAAAAAGAGGAGTGAAAATTGAGATCATACTAAATGACGAAAATTTTTATAAATTAATTTGAAATAATATAAAAGAAAATATTTGCAGTGTTATTCAGTGACATGAATGATATCATCTGATATAGTTCGATTTTGTGAGTGCCGTAAAATTTTCCCTTTTCTGAGGATTAAATAGCCTAATAAAGTGAATTTCTAATTATCGTTAAATGCAGTTAACCTTCAAAATATTTTGCTCAAATATTTCTCTAATGTAATTATTTATCTTAGCAAATTGAAACTAAATTCTATTTGTTACATTAAAATATTATACAAATAATTTAATTGTAAGAAATGAATATATATACGTTAATTAAATTTTTTATTAATTTTTTTTCAACATATTTCAGCAGCACTGCAATAATTCAATTATCCTCTAAAATTGTTTTAAATATGCCTACAAGACCACCAATTTTACCTCTATTCAGAGTTATTTTTATAATTAATTCTGTAAAGCCTATATTTGCTTCTAATAAATGCAACATTTTCTGAGTTTCAACAAATCATCAATGTGAAAAATATTCGATTAAAATAGCAGTATGAAAAAGAATTGATAATAGAAGAGATGAAATTTCAATTTTTAAATCCGAAAAAAAAAAGAAAGCCGTAAAAGAAAAATTACAATCTAATTATCTTCCATTCCTTCTTTTTTTTCAAATTTAAAATCACTTTAATGTTTGGGAATTTTATTTTTTCCTACAAATATATTTTTTGTTTGCCATTATGTATAATTTTCATCCAATACTTTTTATTCCATTAAAGTATACATTACTGGAATGGATTGTTTAAGGTTGTAACCTAAAAAAGAGGATAGAATGACTACAATTCAATAAAACTGGTTAATTTCATGTTTGTCTTTTTTTTTTTGGTTCCATATATAGTGGCCTCATTACGTTTACGTTTTCCCTTCCTCTTTCCTCTCTCTTTTCCAATAGAAACTTTAAAACTTCAATGAATTAATCTAGAAGCGTTATAAAAAAACGATTAAAAAAAGAAATTAGAAATTGGAAAATTTTGATGTTTCCAATAGAAAATGAAAATTTGTAAAAAACGGATTATTTCCCTCAATTTGAGCAAAACTTCATCAATTTTATCTTCTTTAGATCTTTAAGGCCAAATTTGATTGTCAGAATATGTTAGACTTTAAGTTAGAAGATGAATCTTTTATAGCTTCCATGCAATTATGAGAATTTGAAATTTCGTCAAAACGTTATTATTTCAAGTCTCGATTGGTTCCCAAAATCTCATTATTTTTCATTTTTAGTTATTATTGACCTTTGTTAGCATATTAGCATAAATGAAAAGTTATTTATGAAAATTATCAAATTTTTGATGATCAAATACCATTCCATCACATTGTTCATACTATACCGCAGCATTACTGTAGCATTCTGTCGATGTATTCTGTAACATGTCATCAGTACTTACTGTAATTTCTAATCACATTGTTTGTTATTTCATATTGTTAGTTTATATTATAATATTCATTCTGCACTTACTGTAGCATTTCATAGATATTGTAATATGTTATCAGTTACATTTACTGTGTTTGAACTATTTGCAATAGGAAATAATAATGACATATCAATCCATATTACAATGCGCTAAGAATATTTCATATTACAGTAAGCTGAAAAAATGTTGGTGTAAAATACGGTATTCCATGTTACTGACAAATTTTTTTTTTTTTTTTTGCAATATAAGGTGCGAAGTGAAATATCATAGAAGAAAATTGATCAACAAAAAGTTTTCTAATCCAATTCATTCTTGAAATATCGATGTGAATTTTGTCCAAATTTTTATTTTAAATTCAATTTTTAGATTTCTTTCCTTTTTCTGCTTTTTTTTTCTTTTTTTTTCAAGACAAATTTTTTTCCATCAATCCAAGAAATATTTATCAGTGATTATATTTGATATACTTAAATGTTGACAAGCATATTCATCATCATCATCGTCACCATCATTATCAACATTTCATATATTCACATGTCATTGACAATTTTTTAAGCAGAATTTTTCACCAAAAAAAAAAGAGGAAAAAGAGACTGATTCTTTCACTTTTTCTATTTTAAAAATTTTACTTTTGAAAAACTTTCCATCAGTGTATTCACTTCATTACTTCTTGTGTAATTAGACTTTTGCTTTTCCCATCCATTTTTTTTCCTTTTTTCCACAGCACTGTTAAACAATAACGATATATATGCTTTCTCATCGATTGTATTTTGATAAATTTGAAAAAATAATTTTTGATATTTTATCTTTATTTAATTTTTTTTTCGTTAGGATATTTCAGTTAGTATAAAATTTCATAAATATTTCACTTTTCTCTTTTCTATGGATTGTTTGCTAAAAATAATAAGTGAAGTGAATGAAAAATGACTGATCAGGAATTTAGTAAATGGTCATGGCCGATCAAGAATTGAATAAATGATCATCACTGATCAAGAATTTAATAAATGGTCTAAATCTGAATCCTTTCCGGCAATTGCAAAATTTGTATAACTTGAACTATGAAATTATCAATGGTAATTTTATCATTTTGTGCTTTGTGCTAATATTTCAAAATCAAATCAAATACTTTTTGATCTTTCTTTTTCTCTCTTTTTTTCTGCATTTTTCAACAACAATTTTTAAAAACACTTTCCGAAATTTGTTCATTATGTTACATTAACCGATTGTTTTTTCTTTTAATCAAATTTTTCATCAAGAATTCTTTGCTAATTACACAAAATATTAACTCAGAAATGCTATTCAAATCAAATTTCTAATTTAATATTTACATATATACAACAGTCATCGTCACATACTTCCTCTCTTGTCTATTTACTACTATTCATACCTTTGGTTAATTTGTTTACTTAAGCCTTATCGCCTATATTTAACTTTTTCTTTTATAATAACGTAACATATTGTGTACACATCCAACGTCCACCTCACACACACACATACACACACACGCATACACACACACACATACACACATACATATACATATATATATGCAAATCTAGAAAGTAATACATACATTTAAAAAAAAAGTTTTTTTTTTTTTAATAACTGTAATTAGTACTACTATTTCTATTTTCCTTCAGTATATTAAAACTCTGCTTTTTTTCAATTTTTGTTTAGCTAAATAATAAAATCTTCGTCTCTGACATTATTGAAATAGAATTATTAATTGTTTGATACATAATATATTGATTTAATTATTGTACTGTTAGCATAATTACTTTTTGTTTGTTTTGTTGTCGTTATTATCATTATTGTCTTCACCATTTCTTTTATTATTACTATTATTATTATTGAAGAGTTTCTTTTTTTGAAGAGATTTTATTATTATTATTATTATTATTATTACTAAATTACTGTGCTCTTAGCATAATTACTTTTTGTTTGTTTTGTTGTCGTTATTATCATTATTGTCTACACCATTTATTTTTATTATTATTATTATTATTACCATTATCATTATCATTATTATTATTACTAAATTATTATGCTCTTGGCATAATTATTATCAACTTAATTCATTATTATTATTATTACTATTTTATTTTTTGTTCCTATCTGGTAAAAGTAATGGAGAAGAGTTGCAAAATCAGAAAGAATTTATTATTCAGTTCAATTCTTGAAAAATAATCTTTTTCCCGCCATTTTCAAATCTTTAATTAATGCATGTTTCCATATGTCGCCATAGGTGTGTCACATATTTTAAATGATACATACACATACATACATACACACACACACACACACATACAGACAGAGATACACATCTATGAATTGAATACAAGGTTGCCTCCATCACTTTCCGATGCTTCTCTTTCAATTGAACGAATCTTTGATCCCTTTTTTTTTTTTGCGGAAAATTGAGATATTATACTTAGCCTTATTCCTCTTTTCTTTGTAAGCCATTGAAATTATTGATTTGATCTGAATGATGTCATTTAATATTTTCATTTTTTTTTTCTCGTTTGCTAATTGAAATATTTTCACCTTATATCTTCTCAAAAATTAGCACAAGATGTCATTTTTCACTTTTTTTTTTTTGAGTATTGAAATTATTTATGCAAACAATCATGAAATGATAAGCAATTTGACGGTAAAGATTAATATTTATTCCAATAATAGATAATCAATAATTCATTCAATTTTGTAAAAGCTAAAAAAAATTTTGAAAAACGAGGAAGCTTCAATTAAATAACCAACGTCATTTTCCTCTCACTTTGTCAACGTATATGACGCATATCAGTTGCGTAAGACTTTGATTAATTTGATATTTTTGTTAGTGTTTTTCTTCTACATTTATATATTACAAAATTATCAGCGTCTTTTTTAAAAAGTTTAACTTATATAAAACATATATAAACTGTATATATTGTAAAATCCTTCCAACTAAACGTAAAATTGTCTCAACTTAAGCGTGAAATTATTTGAACTAAAGCGTGAAAAAAAATGCTAAAAAAATATGCAATTGAATTTTCTGATTATATATACATATTTTTTTAAAAGTAATTTTAAAGTGAAAAAAATATTTTCACATATCATTTGCACTTCATAACATTTGTTTTATTACTATTGTTATTGATGAGTTTAATTATTTCTTTTTTGGATGTCTATTTTATCACATTAGAAATATTTTATTTCTTGATAATTTTATCTTAAAGGAAAATTTTTTTTCTTTTTTTGATTAATTTTATTTTTCCGAATTGTTTTTTCATCAAATAAAACCCTATTTATTTTAGGAATTTATTAAAAAATAATTAGATGATAATTATTGCATTGTAAAATTTTCCAATATTTTCACTCTGTTTGATATATGCAATGAATATTTTAGATGGTTCGTCAACTTTCAATATTTTATTTTGTATGTTGATTGAAAATTAGAAATGATTGAGACTAGTTTATGAAAATTTCCATTGTATACTCTTTTTATCATGAAATTAATGTTGAAAGTAGTATGATAAATATATTTGTTAAATTATTCTCAAAAAAAAAAAAGAAAGAAAACGATTATTAATTATTTTAAATACATAATGATGGATTAAAAACTTTTTCTGTATCATTATACCTTGAATATTTTCCCTCAGGTGCAAATTTATATTTTCCCTCAGGCGCAAATTTATCGATCTGTAACAAATTTCCGAGTTTTTACGAAAAAAAAAAACATTATTAATCAGTCAGATATAAATATGATTTCTGGATTTTTATATTTGAAAAATCAAATGGAAAAGAAAAGGGAATAAGAGACAAAATTAAATTTTTCTTTTGTGAATAAAAATTAATTTTATTCCTCATAAATGCCTGGAATTTATGCTTTTTTCTTTTGGTAAAATTGGAAGCAAAACTTTTTGCTTTTAATAGGAAAAATGCGATAATTTGATTAAGGAGTAAAATGTAAATTTTGGTCGGACACTATCATTTACTATTTCATTATTTATTAGACTTTGCAAATTTTGCAATTAAATTATATCGATCTTATTCTCGCTCTTTAACCATTTGTTAATGGACTTTACCAACTGCTCGACACTGCTCCAATTTTATAAATTTGTAAAATGAATTGACAAAAGAAAAGATTTGTTCTTCGCGTTAAAAGTACATTGAAAACTTTCAATTGACGAATGATTTTCCATCATTACTTTACTACGAAACTTCGAATTCTTTACATATTTTTTTTTAATCTTATTTTATTGCATTTGAAAAATAAAAAAAAAGAGTTCAAAATTATAACTGAAATCATAACTTTTATTATAACTCACGAAATTCAACCTTTTTTTTAATTTTAATTTCAAATGAATTTCGAATTGAAGTTTTTCAATGGATAAATTGAAATGGTGTAATAATGAATTTCGCATCTTTTTCATCATTTAATTAATTTATGTTACTGTTTCAATTATTTCACTTGTCACTGCAATTCAATCAGTCATAAATATTTAATTATTTAATCAAACCAATTACTCAATTATTTAATTTCTTCTCATTTACTAAAATTATAGTAATGTTCACAATGGATAAATTAAAAGTAAAGATATGTGAGGAGTTGAATTTGTACTAAATGTATTCATGATTTGTCATACATTAATCATTACTACTAATTTACATTACTACCGCCACCTGTTCCATTTCTCTCCCTCCTTCTCTCCCTCTCTCTCTCTCTCTCTCTCTCTCTCTCTTATCTCCACCTCTTTCTTCCCACTTTACATTCCGTTCCTGTCCTATCCATTTCCTTTCCGATTATATACTGCCATTTCGATTTATATTATAAATTTTATTTTCATCAATCATTCCCTCAAATTTAATAATTAAGCGTTAAATGATATGCTGTTTACCAATTCAATTCAATCCAAAATACGGAAAAACAAAATTTGTTATCGGAATTAAAAATTGATTAACATCAGCAATTCACCAATAAATGTGCCGAATAAGAATTTAATTCATTCATTTCCACTTTTTTTTTCTCTTATTTTTTTCATTTAGAGGAATGAAAATTCATGTAAATATTTGTTATAATTAAGATTTTATACCGCTAATTAGTTTTTCACACATTTTATAATTTTATAATTAATGAATAAAAATCTCCACCGATATGATTAACATATGAAGAATTACAAATAAACATAATTCCATGATTTTAACGAAATTAAATTATTGTTGCCAATTAAACTTACCCAAATTGTTACACTCAATTTTGGAATATATTCAAAATATGTCAGAAAAAAAAAATTTTTAAAGCAATGATGACTCATCGTGCATTGGGCAGCTCTTCATTAGCTGCCTTCAAATTAGATAAGTGATTGAAACTTAGGAGAAAAACGAATTGGATGACTCACCAAATTTTCAATCTTCTATTCTTCCCTTTCTTTCTGATCATTTCAAAAATTTTCAGAAATATTTTTTTTTTTATTTTTTTTGCAAACCAATATGAAAAGGGCTATTTTTTTAGAAACATAAGTTGATTTGCCAATTAATTAGATTGATAAGTAACTAATCACTAATTAGATGGATAACTAACTAACCAATTAATCTATCAAGGCGGACATCCTTTATGATTTCAGTTAAATTGAATTGATTTAATATTGAAGAAAATAAGTGCAATATGTTCAATTTGTTTTCTTAAGTTTTTAATACATTTTGCGCTTACAAACAGTTTAATTTTTATGGTGAAAACTGACATAAATAGCATTTTCTTTTCAGTTAATAACTCGAAACGGCATCTACGTGGCGCAAACGTCGCGGTGGTGGCGTAACGGCCACAACTGCTCCAATAATTCCACCAACTTCTATACCATCTACATCATATCAGCAGCAGGTAATTATTTTTATTAAACATTTTTTAATAATAAATTTAACAAAATTTTTGGCATTTTTTTTTTCTTTTCTAATGGAAAAATACTTTTCAATATTTTTATCAATAGAATTCATCCGTTGCGGACGATTCAGACGACCTCTAAATTTTTTCTTTTTCATTTTTTTCGGTTTTAAAAATATTCAATTAGTTATTTTTTTTTTTAAAAAGACAAAGTGATGCCGTTAAAGTGACATTTGTACGATTGAATCTGAAATTCTTTGCTACTTTTTAAGGACAATAATAACTAATGCAATTAGTATTCTATGTTTATTCAAAAAAAAAAAAAAAATTTTCTTCCCTTCGATGAAAATTTAGTTGTTAACTCGATCGGTGGATAAAATGTTTGAAGAAGCAGAATTAAGCGGTGTATTATTATTGGCTGGTCGGAAACTGAAAGAATTTCCGGCACATCTTGCCCTCAAATATGAAATATCTGATATTATTTCTGCTGGTATGTTAGGAACTTTGCATTAATTCCATTTCAGTAAATGCTTAAAATTTTTGTTTCTGCATGATTAAATTTCAATATAGAAATTAATTTGAAATTAATTTTTCTCTTCATTTAGGAAATTTCGAACATTCATTGAAATTTCTTGCAAAAACGAAATTAAGAATTTCTAATATTACTATTTAAATTCTAGTCTTACTAAATTAAACATCTACTATAATTATATTTTATGCCTTATTTATTCGATTTTATGTAATACAATATTATATGCATAATTAAATACCAAAAAAAAACCAGAAAAACTTACTGTTTACTTTCTTCTTTCCATGAGAAAGTGGTTAAAAATGAAATCATATATTAATTGAAAATGAAATTCGAATAAATAACTAACTTAAATAGAATTTATTTAAAATATCTCGTCATGTTCTTCATTTTGTATTGTTGAGAATAAAGAAATTCAATTCCATTTTTTATAATATTTCCTTTATGTAAATTAATTTGCAGCTGCAGCTGTTTGTACTTTCTTAAATTTTTTTTTCCCGTTCTTTTTCATATTTTCTAATTATATAGGAAATGAAAGAAGTATGAGAAAAAAAAAGTAAGATTAATCGAATAAGAAATGAAAGAAACAGAAATGAAAAAAATGTTTAAAGCAGGAAAAATAAAAATAAAAAACACAAATATTTGGTCTTAATAAATGTAATAGTTTATTAATCTTACATTGAGGAAAAATATTTTAAAACGAAATGGTTATTTCCTTTTTTTTTTTTCTTTTTTAATGGTACGTTTTATAAAAGAACATTGCTTTTATCACACATTAATTCGCTTCTCTTTAATAAAAAAAAAGGCTTCATGAATTTCCTTTTTATTTTTTGTTCTTTAAACTACGTCACTTAATCTTTAATCATTGACCTCTATTTTTCTTTTAATCTTTATTCATAAAATCTTTATTCTGCAATCCGTATTCATCAATCTCTAATTTTTTTTTTAATTCAACTTTTTTATATATTATTATTGATAATATGTAAATTTTATTGATGTTATCATTTATTATTATCACTAATTACTATTGATTATTACCGTATTATTATGAAAATTTTAATTGAATATAATTATTAGTTTGATTATACCAACTTCATTTGAGAATAATTACAAATTGCCAAACTATGTAATAGTTTAATAATTCCGGAAAAACGTTTCTGAATTAATTTTATCGGAAACAAATGACGTTTGCAATTCTATTACAGATCTCAGTGATAATCGTTTCATACATTTACCATTATGCATCTGTGAGATGTGTTCGTTAGAAACGTTACGGATTCGTAATACGGGTTTACGTTCAATCCCATCGGCTGTACAATTACTTCAATCGCTTACTTATCTCGATTTAAGGTATAAAATTTTTTCTCATTTCATATTGAAAATGAAAAAAAAAAAAAACAAAAAAAGAAAAAAGTGTTAACTGCTCATTTTATTGGCTAGATATTTATTTATTTAAAAATGTTTTTTTTTTTTTCTCATTTTTTTTTATAAAAATCATAGTCAATCATTTATTATTCACAATAATCTCTCTCATTCCTTTTATATATTCTCTTTTCTTTTTTTTTATTTTATGGTATATATGTCCAAAAAGCTAATTTTCTCAATTGTTGAATGTCTCCGGAAAGAGAAGAATTAGCTACAGTATGGTAATTTTAGCATGGCAAATTACTATATTTGCTAGCTCTTCGTAATCTTTATTATATTTTGAAAAAAAAAAAAAAAAGATTCAAAAATAGGAAAAAAAAAAACAAAATTAAAGTAGAATAAAGGTTTATATGGTTCAGTTATTCAAATAATTTAAAAATTAAGAAGTAAAAATTTTCATAGTATGATTGATGGTTATAAATAGGATAAATATTGGATAAATCAGGGGATAAATATTTTTATTTCTTATTTTGTTATCTTGTCATCTATCACTCATCATCCTATGATTGATGCAAATGTTTGATTTTCGTTTATCTTTTCTGCTCACTTCAATCTCTCTCTCTCTCTCTCTCTCTTAACATTCATTTATTATACTTAATCAACAATCTTACACTTCAATTGATTGTCAATAACAGTTGTTTATTTTCTATCAGTAATAATAATAGTAATAACAATAATAATAATAATAATAGTAATAATAATAATAACAATAATAATAATAATATATAATAATAATAATAGTAATAACAATGATAATAATAATAATATAGTAATAATAATAATAATAATAGATGACAATAATAATTAGTAATACTGATAATGATATTATCAACTGTAGTGATAAATAATGATAATAACAATAATAATCATTATTATTGATAGTAGTTAATAATAATATTGTTGATAATAGTAGTACTAATAATTGTAATGATAATAAATAGTAATAATAACAATGGTGATAACTTTATGCCGATCCGTATATTGATAAGATTCCAGTTTTTTCGGTTTTACGAAAAAGCATAAATTTGAAAATTTATTCTTTTCTTTCTATAAATTAATATTTCTTTGCTGTTTTATAGTGATAATAATAATAATAATCTTATAGTGGTAATCAGTTGATGAATATCCCATCGGCTTTATTTTCTATGCCTCTACAAATTCTGCTACTAACGGGTAATCGATTGGAGTATATTCCACGAGAAATACGTCAACTTTCAAATTCCTTACGTGAATTGGTATGGTAATTTTAATCTTTTTGATATATTTTTAAATATGATAATTTTTGTTATGTAACAATTTTATAGAATAATTTTAATTTAAGATTATTTTTAAATATCATTAAACTATAAATTTATTCATTCTCTATTATTATTATTATTATTTATTTCAATATGTTTTATCTTGATTAAGTAGAATAAATATGAAATTTTGAAATTAAAAATTAGCAAATTATAGTTTTATTTAGAAATAAAATATTATCATCGCTTAAGGTTAATGTATTGTTTTTGGATATTTGTCCCAATTATCAAAGTTATATAAAAAAAAAATTAAAAGTTTCTTTTAAAAGATTATTACTAATTTGATGATTGTTGATTTTTGATAAAAGAACATTTACAGGATGCAAGTTGTAATAAATTAAAAACTTTACCGGCTGATATTGCCTTACTAAAATTGCTACGAGTGCTCAATGTGCGAGATAATCAACTTACTCATTTGCCTTCAGGTTTAATTAAATTATTTATGAATTTTCAAAGTTATTTAAGCATTGATTATTTTAGAACTACATACACAACAGACACATACATACATACACAACAGACACATACACACATACATACATACACACATATAAACATATATATTTCAATGTGCTTTATTGTTGTAAAATTATTTTTGTTTTTGTTAAAATGAAAAAAAAAAAGGATGTGAAAATATTAAAATTAATTAAGCAATTCACATTGACTAATTTAAATGTGTTAGTAAATAGGTTTAGCATAAAAAATTTTATGAAATGATCAAAGATTTGATCATTTGAGGTTGAAAATGATTGATATTTCATATATATGTTAAAATAAGAAATAATTTTCTCTGATTGGAACTATTGTAAATTGTCTTATAGATTTGTTTGCAAAATTTGAAATGAATATTGAATGAGATTAAATTAATCATTTTCTTATTATATTGCTAGTTTTATTTTTATGTCTTTTCAATTCTCTAACTACTTAAATCTAATGAATCCCTTTTTTTTTCTTTTATTGGTAAATTTCCACAATCAACAATAAATTAATTAATACCACATTCTTTTTTTTTCACTCCCTTTTTTCTTTTATTTTATTTTAAATAGGTTTTATTTACTTAAATAATTTCGCTAACCTTAAATCTTAAAGACATAATTTATTTTCCATATTTCCTTTTCAGTAATAAAATTCAGTTCAGTTTTAAAATGCGGAATAATTGTCTCATTTCTGTTTTGCTTATTTGCATATTTTTTGAAATATAAAAATTATAAACTAAAATTTCTGTCATAATTTGTTCAATTCATTTCCTTTTACATTATATTATCAAATATACAATTAAGCATATTATATTATTTACTGATATTACTTTGTTTATATATCATATCGTGACATATAAACAAGTAAGATAAATATTTATTACTTAACTTTTTTTTTTTTGGTGGTTTAACTTACGAGATTTTTTCAAAAAAAAAAAAGAAAAGAAATTTATCTTACTAAATAATAGTGATTTAACAGCGCATCAAAAAAAAAAAAGAAGGCGGAAAGAGATTTTTAAGCGGAAAGAGACTTTCAAGCGGAAAGTGGCTTTTTTAAAATATGTCATTTTAATAGCAGACATACTTTTGCATATGCTTGAAATAACTTTGTTAAAGCTATATAGGAATTGAATGATAAGCCAAATATATAATTACTAAAATTGAAATGGGAAGCTTCTTTGTGACGCAGGAAATTGACGTGCGGCATTGAAATGAGATAGATGCGCCCATCTGGCTTGGAAGAAAGAATGAGATTGACTATATAATTTGGTTATTCGAGATAATTTGATGGATTATTGATTTAAACCACTTGAGCATTACATATTTTTGCATTAGCAAAGAAAAGGGAATGAATAAAATTTTAACTAAAAAAAAAAAAATTAAAAGAAAAAAATGGCTTACAACGAGAGAATGTGAAGAGTAATCTTACAATAGTTGCAATAAATTTATGTGATTTTATGACTTTCAGTATTTTAAAAAAAAAAAAAAAAATGTAATTTGTTAGAGGCAAATATTAAAATGAGAAAGAAAATGTGTCAAAAAAAATTTTTTTTTAATTTTTTTGCTAAACTTATTTGTCAAATCTCAATTGAAATATGTCATCCTTTTTTTCTCCGTACTTTTTGATTATATGAACAAAAACAAAACAATAAAATAAATAAATAAATGAAAATTATTCCATATAAGAAATATCTGTTAATTTCTAACAAACAATTATGAATGATACTTTAATACATTTTATTAAAGTAAAATGAATGTATGAATGAAATAATTTCAAAAATTATAATTTGTCCTACTTGAAGTTAAATATTTGAAAAAAAAAGTACTAGCAATAGTGAGCATAATATTCGACATGCTAATATTTGCTTTTTTCTAATAAGTATTACTAGTTTTTTTTTTTTTTAATTAAAATGAAATTTTTTCTTTTTAACAAATTTCAAAAATTTCAGAAATTTCACGGTTAGAATTACGAGTATTAGATATATCGCAAAATAAACTTGGTGAATTACCATTCGATTTACGGTATATGTGTACATTGGTCGATTTTCGTATCGATTTTAATCCGCTTATAGCACCACCTGCTAAACTTTGTTCAAAGGTAAGTTTTTATTAAAGTAATAATTTGTCAGAAAGTAAGAATTTAGTTTGTAGCATTAGAATAAATGAATTATTTTATCGGATTTATGTCCGAAAAATAGGATACAATGAAATTTAATTATTAAACATATTATCAATATGTTGGATCCATGTATATACGGAAATATTGTTGAAATATTTGTAATCCTTTAAAATTTTAATTAAGCTATGGGGAGTGACGAATCCATTAAAATTTTAACTAAGTTATCGGTAGTATTTGTAGTCATGAATACGAATAGGATAATAATAGTTGAATTTTCAATGACAATACTATAATGATATCGTGATTATTAGTAGTAATATTAATTGCTATTTCAATTAGATAAAGTTAAATTGAATTTTTAATCTTTTAAAGCGAATAAAATTACGATCATAAAAAAAAAATTATATAAATGAAAAAAAAAAAAATTACAAGTGTTTATTGGTCCAATATTTTCTCTTAATTTTTCCCGTAAAATATCATTATTTTATACATTCTCTTCTATATTTCAAATTTTGGATTTGAATTAATTTTATTTCAAATTTTTATTAAAATTCAGGGACGTGAACATGCTTTTAAATGGTTGCGATCACACGCTGAACGAACAATTGATAATACAATAAAAACGTATAATCATTCATTTAAACGACCAACAACTATAGATGCAACATTAAGAAAAGGACAACAGTAAACTTTTTTTTTTTCATTCTAAAAAATGATACAAAAAGTTTAATATTTAAAATTGGAAATTTATTTCAATTTTAAAACATTCTTATTTCTATTTTGAACAATCTTATTATAATATATTCATGATAATTGAGAATATATGGAGAGTAATTAACATTTTTAGTAAATAAATGGACAATATATTTAATTATTAAATAAAATACATGATCAAGTATAATATTTAAAAAAACAAAAAAGTAATTTATATCATTAATATAGAGAATAGACAAGTAAATCAATTTGTGGTACTTAGGTATTTCAGGTATTTCATTATGTATTCATGATTGTACTGATAGATTTATAAATTTAGTCAAATAAATTTGTTGCAGCATAGAAAATATTGGTGATGAATTGCGTTTTGAAAGACGATCACGTGCGACACGCTTTAATACCGTAGGTGGTAGTGATTCCGGTTACGCGTCAACCGTTGATGAAAATCGTTATTCTCGTGAGGTTACTTTCCATATTAATTTTTTACTCATAAATACTATATTAAAATTTTGCAGTAATAAAATAAGTTTCAAAACAAATAATTCCGTCACATTTATATTTGCGAAAAGTTTTTATTGCAAATGTAATGAATATGTTGAAGGTATTCCAAAAATTTATCTCTTGTAAAAAATTCGAATTGGAAAAACTTTTAAAATCTAGTGAAATCCATTTTTTTTATCTCAATTATTTTGCTCTTAACTGATTTATTAATTCTTGTTCATAATTTTTGCCTTTTTTAAATTTCAATTTTTTTTTTTTTTTTACAAAACAAACATTGTAAATTTTGGTTTTTACGCGTAATCATCATTTCTTTTTTTTTTATTTAAATTCTTTTTTCTTATTGGAAGTATTGCGTGCTCTTCTACGTGTCTTTTACGTATTGTAACACGTATATATTTGTAACATATTTTGTTAAATGTAAATATGAGCAAAAATTTATCATAGATAATTATAGATAGTATTTGTATAAAAGAAAATGGAAGCATTAAGCATAAATCTGGATATCACTATTATCATTATTATCACTTGTCACATTAGACTTAAAATATATTATCAAATATACTTGCTATTTCGTTACTTATCACAAAATATTGATATCACACTTTTTACATCAACTATTCTATCATTATTTTTATTTAAATTTTTTTTTTCCTTTTTTTCTTTTTTCTTTTTTCTTTTTTTTTTTTTAGTTTCAACCACAAGTTGGCTGTTTATTCAATATTGATGAGGCTAATCATTTACATCATCATTATCACCATCATCATCAACAACAACAACAACAACAATTAGTAACATCTAATTGGGAAGAAACTATTGTTGCTATGAATTCCGTAGGGTCAAAGGATAATTCAACTATGAACAGTAATGGTGACCTATTAAAAGAAGTGATGCATGCATATGCTCAAAAGGTTTTTTTTTTTTTTTTGGTTATTTTATTTAAATTTCAAAACTATCGTTTATTTTTGCTTGACCTTTCTTTTTTTTTTTCCTTCGTCCATTATTTTTAATTTTTGTGAAATATTTAAGAAATCTAATTAAGACGATATAAATGATATAGGATGTATTGCAAACAGAAATTAAAAGATAATAGCGTTTTTTCTTTTTAATTTTGTACTACTGATATGATAGGATTAGATTGAATAAAATTATTTAACTTGTTATCATAAAATTATTTTGAGAATTAGATGCTTAGCTAACGTTTATCTAGTATTAAAAAAAAAAAAAGATTTAGACTATTTTTATGATATTTTTTTTATTCCTAATTTGTGAATAAAAAATTATCCATTTTTCTTTTTTTTTTTTTAATTTTAGTGGATTGATTTTTTGTTTCGTTTTTCTTTTTTCTTTCAACGTGGAATTGTAAAAATATTGCTAAAAGATATTCTTTGTTTCTTTTTTCTGTTTGCATATTTTTGTTCCATCTCATTTCACCTCATTTGCATATCACTTATCATATCATCAAACTACTACTACTTATCACTGGATGATCGTGAAAATATTATTTATCAAATGAGACTTTGAGAAAATTGAAGATATATTTCATAATTAAACTGTTAGATATTTTGCCATATTTGCAAGATTTTTGATTAAATTGATCAAAAAAAAATGGCTGTAACTGACGATGATATAAATATTGCTTCTAATCCAAAAAAAAAAAGAAAAAAACAAAAGTTAATAATGATAATAGAAATATTTGCATCCGGATTTAATCAAAAAAAAGAAAAAAAGGAATGACTGCGTCTAGTAGGAATTTTTCCATCCGGAATTAGTCCAAGAAAAAAAAACCGTAATGAATAATCGTAGGAGCAAAATATCTTTAATCGATCCAAATAATGCAAAAATAGGAAAGGAAAAAAATGGCTGTTAGTTAGAAATATTGTCAACCGGATTTAGTTAGAAATATTGTTAGAAATATTGTCAACCGGATTTAGTTCATAATGATAGTAGAAATATTTTTTTTTCAATCCGGATTTAATTAATGAAACAAGATTAACATATTTTTTAGGAATGGTATAAATGTACAAGTGAATCAAAAAAATAGTATCTTATCTGATCTGAGTATTACATATTATATTTATTACTATTGCTTTCTATCTATTTATTGGAACTGTAAACAGGTAAGTTTAAGAAAAAGAAAAAAAAAGAAAAAAATAATAATAATTGAGCAAATGTGTGGCTTCTATCGACCAATTACTACATTTCTTTTTTCTTTTTAACCTTCTCTTTATTTTTTCTCTTTCAAATTTAAATTAATTTGTAAACATTTTTACAATCTTTTCTAATAGCAAATTATAACAATAATAGTTTATCGTATTTGATTAATGATAGGAAAAAATTTGTAGTATTATTATATTGTTATGGCATGTATGATAAAAGGAATGAATATTTACTAATATATCATTTTAAATTTGTTAGAAATTTTTGATTTTTTTCCCTTGCTTTTATTAAAAAAAAAAATTTACTGAAATAAATTTTTACAAAAATTGTCTAAATTAAATGAAAATTCTAGTTTTTTACACTTTCAAGTTTACAATATATCTTCTTAAAGCATGTTTATCAAAACTATTTTTGTTATTATATTCTTATTTCATTTTCTAATCCATCAAATAATGCTTCTCCTTTAAATATCATATCGTATCAGTTCCTGTTTAATTAATTATGAATGATGCAAAATTATTCGTCACAATTATTTTAAATATTAAATGCATGAGTTAATTATTATGACTTCTCAGTTTCATTTTATTTTTTTTGCCTTTTTATTAAATACCAAAGTCTAGTATTTTTATTTTTATTTTTTCTATATTAATTATTGGAGTATTGAAATATAACTTTTCTATTAATTTATGGAATAATAATACGACATTCATCATTGCAAGTCTTATGCTGTAAAATGTTTATGTTGAGCATTGCTAAATATAATACATATATTTGAAAAGAAAAATCTGAATTTTTAATTCAAATTTAATTTAGAAATAAAAAAAAACGATAAAAAAAATCAATTCTTCAAAGGAGTATTTTTCTAATTATACTTTTTACATTTGATATTCATTTCATTTTAGTATTATGAAAGATTTTTTATCATTATTATCTGTTCTTCCTTTTTCTCTTTTTTTTTTCTATAATTCTTTGTAACTTTCCTTTCATATGCATGTTCATTTTGCAATTTTTTAATTTTTAAATTTGTTAAGTGAAAATTCAAATTAAACTTTTTTTGTAGATAGCTGCTAATAAAACTTCAACAAATTCATTTGGACCAGGCAACTTATCAACATATCAGCAACAACATACCACAATCAATCATGAATTATATTCCAATAATTCCATTACAACTACTTCATCCACCAATTTATATCCATCTACCGTATCCTCCACTACTCAAAGACCTCAGGCTATCGTAACACCAATGACAGCTACCGTAACCATCAGTGAATTTGCTGCTGCTACTACTACTGTAGACCAAGGTGAGTTTTCTTTTTTTTTTTGTTTCTAACTTTTTTGATTTTTATATAGCATATTTAATCTATTAATGCAAAAAAATAAATAAAAAACAATTTTTTTTTCAGAAACAAATAAGGCAGATGACAGTAAAGGACAAAATAATGGAATGATACCTGATATTAAGAATAATAATGCACTTGAAAAAGAGGAAGAGAAATTAAATAATCAACATTGCATTCAATGTTCCACAGCAAATTCTCAACGAAATACCAATACTAGTAATATAAGTATTACTGGTACTACTACTACTGGTAGTAGTAACTTTCATAATATTTTGGATCAACATATAACAACAATGATTGATGATTCACAATCAACAATTATCAATTCAGATTTGATAGAAGCAACAAAAATTGAAACCATTAGTGCAGATGATCAAAAATTTTCATCATTTTTAACAACTGCAAATCATTCTGTTATAACATCAACAAAAAGTCTAAAATGTTTGTCACCGGTTGTCGAAGATTCAAATTCATCAGGTTTATAATTAATCTTAATATATTACTGATATTATATTCGAATTTATTATGTTTATAATTAGATTTTAGACTTTTTAACCATTTATTATGTTTATAATTAATAATAACATAACATTGATTTTAGACTTTTTAACACAATATTACTATTACAATAGTGATTTCATTTTTTCGAGGTAGTTCCGTATTTTTTTCTTTTTTGCTGAAAAATATTATGATTATAATCTGTTTATTTATAATTTAATTATATTAGAATTAATTCATTGTAATTAGTTATACTAATTATATTATATTAGTATTAATTCATTGTACAGGGATAATTAAAACTGTGTTTATAACTGTGTTTGATGTTTATAATTAATCATAATATAATATTGATGTCTTTTTTCTAAATAGTCTTGCTTTTTTTCTGCCAAAAAATGAAGATTAATTAAGACTTAGCTCATGTAAAAATATAACGATTTAGCTCGGCAATATTTGTTTATTAACTTTAATTTTTCTTCTTTTTAGACAATAATTATATGTAAACTGCAATTAGTATGTTTAATTAATAAAGTTTTTATAGAACTACATTAAAATCTCAATAAGATAATATAAATTTTGACAGAAAGAAATTTCAACACATTGCAGGTAATAGTAGTTTACTAACCACAGATTCCGTTTCAACCGTTGCATCCATTTTGTCATCAACCGGAAATGTAAGCGCTTCCGAGACAACAACATGTTTTATTACACCATCGGATGTCGTAACATCTTCCATTGCAGTACTTTTTTTTTTCCTTCTTCTTTCTATAAATCTCAGTGAAATTTAAGAATTTTTTTTTTTAAATCAAATTTTTCAAATATTAAGTTTATATTGTTTGCAAATATATTTAGCAACACAAACAAAATATACCTAATAATTTTCATTAAACTTCAATTTAATGACAAAAATTGAATAATCAAATATTAATATATTAATAAGGATTTTTCGATGACTTCTTAAATTTTCTTTTTTTTTTCTTTTGAGCTTAACATCATCGATTTCTAAATTGTTAATTTTAAATTTTAGACTTCATCAGTTAAAGTTGAACATAGCTTATCCTCAAACAAGTCTATTGCATCAACTTCACGTTCATCAACAACAAGTCAACAATTATCTAATCGTTCTATCACTGATAAACGTCATTCTGTTCCTACTCGTCCGGCTAATTCACGTTCAAATGATAGTATGTTATCACTGATAAATTAGTTTTACACTTAATACATATATTTGCATGAAAAATTTTGTAAAAATCAGTTGTAAAAAAAAAAAAATTCAGCATTTTTAAACTTTTTAAATTTCACCATAGCATTTGTAATGGTTCTTACCTGAAGAAAGAAAAATTTAATATTCTAAAATATCAATGTTTAATTTCATTTAAAATTTAAACTTTCAGCTTTTATTTATATTTTTATTTTTCAGAATCAAAATTAGTAACAAATAATTCAACCAAGACACCACGTACCATATTACATCGTTCACCGATCAGTCATGCAACAACAATAAGTGGTACTAGTTCAAATATGATTACTGGTAATATTGTGGAAAATATGCGTAAGGTAAGTTTATTTAAAAATTATCGATTGATTAATGGAAATTTATTCCTTCCGAATGAATGTTTGAGTAGAATAATTGAATAAAATTAATCATATAAGTTAAAAATTTCATTATAAACTTTAAAAAATTCTCAAAATAATAAAACAAAAAAAAACTATCAATATTTAATTGCAAATTAAATTTGTATAATCTTATCACAGCGTGTCATTTCTTTTATCATTGCAATACTGCATTACATTGTTATTTTTTCTTTTCAAGTTCATCAATTAATTTTATTCAATTCAATAAATTTTTAAATTGCAATTATGCATAATTTTCTTTTAAAATTTTTATCAAGTCTTGCAAATTTACTTTTTTTTTGCAAATTTTGTAAATTTATATTTTTTTTATAAAATTTTACAAACATGTTTTTTAGAAATGTTTTTTGTGATTCTATTTTTTTTCTTAAATTTTGTTAATATATTTTTTTTTCTTAGGTTCTTGAAAATCGTTTGAATACAACATTGCCATCAGGTCGATCACAGTTATCTGCGTCACTAGCTGATGGTGTTAAATTATGTAATTTTGCTAATCGAATACGTTTACGTGCCGTACATAGTTTGTTTACGCCAGTTTCCGAAGAGGTAAATAATTTTCAGTTCATTTTTTTTTTCAAATTTAAATTTACCTTCATAACTCTTACCATTGAGCTATATAAGTCACTGATGTTTATTGCTTTGTCTTCTTGCATTTGTTTAACTTTTTCAACAAAATTTTGAAAAATTATTTGTCAAATTATTCAAATCATTTTGACTCACTCGTTTGGCCATGATTTATGAAACTACAAAACAAATTTACTCAAATTCTGGGACTCAATTTACTAAGGTTTATTAGTGATTAGATTAAGATTAAGAAATAATCTTTAACTTAATGTTTTTACTCATTTCTGATTTCCAAAGAATAATTACTTTTTTTCTCTCATTTCATATTCCGATTGGAGACATTACAATCTTTAAAATAGTGGTAAATCTCGGGGTCAAAAGATTTAATTTTAATTTTTTGCACATTAGAAATTTCCTTATTAAATATCGTCTATCTTCAATTTTTTGATATTTCATGAAGTGGAAAATTTAGGAAAAACAATGAATTAATTTCTTTTTATAGTTACCATTGTCACCACCAAAATGTCGTCGTAACGTTGATAGTTTCTTGGCAGCATGTCGACGAATCGGCGTTCCTGAGGTAAATTCTAAAGAATTTAAAACTGAAATATTTACATCAACTCATATAGCCAAATATAATTGTGAAAAATGTATAAACAATACAATATCGAATAAGTGTGATAATTCTGTAATTAAGTTATATGCGATTAAGAAAATTTTTAAATGCAAATTCTATCAAAAAAATTTTAATTCTATCAGTGAAATTAGTCATTTAATATTGATCATTTATATAACTTACATTTTAATTGCGCAAAAAATGATTTCGGTATTTTATATTGCATTATTGCAATTTCATTATTGTTTCATTATCGTTGTTGCTTTTGTTGCTATTGTCGTTGTTGTTTACGTCATTGTTGTCGTTGTTGTCGTTGTTGTCGTTGTTGTTGTTGTCGTTGTTGTCGTTGTCGTTGTTATTGTTATTGCGATTTTGTTTTCCTTTTTTGAATAAGTGGAGTATAAGGAAGAGAACTTTTTATTAATTTTTTTTTTCTTTTTATTAATTTTTATCCAGAATTTTTCTTGTGGAAATAGTTTTTTTCGGAAAATTCAAGTAAGTTCTATATTTTTTCCTGGATAATTTAAAATTATAGTAAAGTTTTTATTTTCTAAAATTAGAAGCTTCAATAAAAGCAATTATTTAAATTTGTTTTCTACAATTTAAAAAAATTAATGACATATTTTAATGCAAAGAAAGTTTTTCAAAAATCAACCCTTAATTTTTTCTTGTTCTTCTTTTTGTATGATTTGTTTAGGAATAATAATAATAAAGGCTGTCAGTTTTAGTTCATTAATTAATTAATTTATTCAATGATTGATGATTAATTAATAGAAATATTTTAAGATGGGAAAATAGTTTAACTTCCGGAAATCATCTATTAATCGTTTAGTTTAATAATAATTGAAAGTTTATGAAAAATTTTTTGTTATAATTTTACAATATTTAAGCATACTTTTGCTCTATCGATCAAATCAGTCTATTAAAAATTTAACTGAAATTAATATTTGCTAATTAATAATATCTGAAATTAATAATATCTGTTAATGAAATTAATAGTTCATTACTTTAGTATAAATGTAATTTTTACTTGTTTTATTTCGATAAAAAATTTTATCTGGTCATAGAAGGTCATCAAGGTCATTCAGTAGGTCATAGAGATAGGAAATACATCGTACTTGATAAATGGGAATTTGTCTCTTTATTGTCACCTTGTGAGCCAAATTTTCTTATTAGGAATGCTAAATGATGGTAAAACGAAAAAGAATAGTTATTGAAAAAGAAAAAATTAAAGTAAATTTAATCACTTTCCTCTTTTCTATTTAATTATCTCTTTTTTTATAATAATAATACCTTAACATTTATTTAAATTAAGAACACTGGAAGCTGCCAAATGTTATTTCGAAAAAAAAAAAAACAAGTTTTATTACAAATTTTGCATTATTTATAAATTTTTATAATTCTTAATTTTTTAAAACTTTATGCGTTCTTTTTTTTTTAAAGTGGATTAATTGAAACATTAATTTTTACAAGTAAATTAATGGAAACATTAATTAGTATGTTTAAGTTACACAATGACGGAAACGTATAATGCATGTAGCATGCAATGGTTTGCAGTACATTTTGCATTTAGACAAGTTACGTGAAGTTTACTCACGTGAAGTTTACTTACTTTTTTTTTAAAATGCATTTATTTGGTAATGAAAGTGACAAAAATTTGCAAATATTAATTGTACAAATTAATTAATTGCATATTCGTTTGTTTTCAAAAACTTTTTTTTTTCTTAAAATAAAAATTGTCAAATTTTGATTTTGTAAAATGATAATGATCACTTATCAGATGCAATTGCAGGAATTTTCTTTTTATCATATCTAATTTAACAAAAAAAAAAAAAAAAAAAGATATCAATGATGTTTGCAGTGTTATTGAATTTGCATGTATATATGTGTTTCTTACATGCAATTTAATTTTGCATGCATGCATGCATGCGTGCATGTTATGAATTAATTATGATAATTATTTATTGTGCAAAATATGGCTGTGATAGAAAAAAAAAAAAAAAAATTTTCTGGAAGCAAATATATTTGCAATATTTGGCAGCTAAAAGTTTTCAGGTTCTATTTGAAGGACGACCACCACAATTTGAATTTAGCGATAGAATGTTGGCCAATGCAATGCTAACAATTTTCATCGCCTATTTATGTTTCGCATTGATTTATAAATTTTGATATCAAAATTTTCATTCGTTGATCGAATGATTGATTGATTAATTAATTGATTGATTAATTAATTAATCGATAAAAAAAAGTGATTCTTATGTGTTAATGTAATGCATGCATTTTCATTTTTACTTACCATTTTTATTATATAATAATAAATGTTTAATTACTATTTAATCTATTTTATTGTATTGCTATTTTTAAATGGAATTCTGTTTTATTCAGGTGATTATTACCTGTGTTATTGCTAATGAATTGTTCCGGGCAATGTATAATTTGAAATGAAAGATAATATTAACTAAACTTTCCAAATTCCTGCAACATCTTTTTTTTTTAATAAATTTAAGATTTAAAAAGTAATTTCAAATTTAACACTAATTTATCGTAACATTTTAATTATGTCACAAAAACATGGATTAATCATATCAATTTTGTAATAATTGTAACATATATTTCGCATTTTTTTAACCTAATGTAATCATTTTTGAAATGATTGTAAATTTATTTTATTTTAATTATTTAAGTCAAAAAGTGCGGTAGATTTTGTGCAAAGCTTTGACAAAAAATTTTTAATATTTATAATTTCTTAATTTAGCACCTTTTTTTTGATAATTTATGTAGTAAAGAATAAAAGGCCGAAAAAAGAATGAGATAAGGAACTTGAATAAATAATTTTTTTTTGTTTTAAATTTCAATTTTTTTGTCGCATAATGTCTTTATCCTATCATATCAGCAAATAATTACAAAAAAAAAAGTAAGGAAATTAGTGATGCGACAAATAATAATCATTCATTAGCTTTTTTTTTTAATTGAAATTGAAATTTAATTTCTATTTTTTTAATTGAAAAATAATGGTAAGTACAATGTGTATTTATTTTTGTTTAATTTTAATAACAACTTCTTTCCGTCTTCTTTTTTTTCTTTTCATTTCTTATTTATAAATTTTATATTTTGAAATTAAATAAAAGATTATGATATTGTGTATTTATTGTTTTTATATCAAAAATTGCATGCTTTTATCATTTTATTTGCAGTCGAATTAGCTTGAATAATTTATTTATATATAATAATCAAATGATTAATTTAATTTTCTTTCAATGTATAATAATTGTAATTTTAGTATTATATTTCATTGAAAATTTAAAATTTTCTTTTTCTTTTTTAGAATTCAATGTGATAAATACATTTCTCTCTTTTTTTTCTTTTTTTTCGATTTTTTATTTTGCTTAGAAAAGAAAAGACATTTCTAATTTTTTTCATAAATAAAGAAATTTATGATTGTTTCAACCGATGATTTTATCAGATTATTTTGTGAGCAATTAGGAAAAGAGATAATTTCAGTTCTTTTTTTATCAGTGTACATTCTCATTTTATGTAACTAATGTTTGACTTTTAACCTTTGATGAAATATTCTCTTCTGCATTTTATAATAACACTATCTGTTACTTTTTTCCTCTAAATTAAATTTTACTTAATTACTTCTATTGCTAATATTTATTTCGTTATTATTATTTATTTTTTTACTTGTTTATTATTATTATTGCTATTGTTGTTGTTACTACTATTATTTGTTATTACTTATTACTAATTATAATGCCCCTAAAGCATCTCAATTATCAAATGTGTGTTATTTTAATTTATAAATTATGGCAGCTTGAAATGAAACTCAATGAAACAATACGAAACATTTCGATATTGATCAATTTTTTTTTTTTTGCAAATTAATTAAAATTCGTAACTACTACATTTTGCATTTGAGAAATTTTTTTAATAAATTTTTAATTTTATTACATTCTGAGGCATTCATTCAGTCATTCATTCATTTGTGCTAAAAAATTAATATGAATTTAATATGAATTTTTTTTTCTTTTTTGGAATTTTTGAAATAAATAATTTTCAGAATTCAATATGCTCTTCTGCCGATATTTTGGAACGACGAAATCTTCCACTGTTAGCGAAGACTGTCTTAGCCCTCAATAAATTTAGCTCATCCAATGCTAATGCACGAACAACAACAACAACAACAACTGCTACTAGAACTAATACAATAACAACAACAACAACAACAACAGCAACAACAACAACAACAAAAGCAGCAACGCATATTCAGCTTCATATTCAGACTAATGTTTGAATTTCTTTGGTATAACATTTAGCAAATTTAGTTTAATATTGTTAGAAAATGAGAATTGTTTATGTTAAACAAGTTATTGTGGATGATATTTGTTTGTTTGTTTGTTTTCAAATTCGTTGCAAAGTTGTTTACTTAATTTTGTGTGATACTATTAATTGAGATATAAAAATTATTATATTTTCCATCACTTTTACAAATTATCCTACTTTTTTTTTTACCAAATTCTATTAAAAATAAAGATTTTGGAGCGAATTTTAATTTTTTTTTTTTTAATATTAATTTATTGTTGAGTACATTTGAAGTAAATGCATTTGAAATTTGAATTTTAAAAAAAATTTCGAAATGTTGCGAACAACTAGAATACTATTTCCTACTAAATGGCTTATGAATTATGGATATTTAAATATTAATTGAAATCATTTACTAATATTAAATCCATCAAAATTTATCCTTTTTGAGAATAAAACTATTCGTTGCAATTTAGTTTTTCATTAAAATTACTAACTTTTTGCAATTTTTTAAATTGAAAATGATTATAATTATTTTAAGTGGATGATAAAATGAAACATTTTAACTTATCAAATTATTCGTTCCCTATTTTTCATTAACATCAAATTACTGCTAATATCTTAGAAATGATTTTTACACGTATACGTACACGTACACGTTGCTTTATATACACGTTGTATTTAATATGCCTTATATAATTAATATGCTCATTTCAATAATTTTCTTTGTTACTTATTTCTTTTTTCTCTTTTTTGAATGAATCAAATTTAATTTTGTTATTAAAATTTATTATATTTATTATTAATGAAATTATTCTGCATAAAATGATTACTTAATTACATTTAGTAATTAAATTATCGTTGTTACTGGAGCTTTTACGTTTTTTTTTCTACTTAAATAAAAAAAAGTAGACTTAAATAAATAAAAAATTTACGTGACCTTTGCGTTACATACACGTTGTCTGTATTTAATATATTTTACATGAATAATAATGCCATATTAATGTAACATTAATATTTAATAAATATTCATATTGTAAGATTGTTTACATCCAATATTTATTTATTTATTTATTTATTTTTTTGATGTTCTAATTCTATTGTATCAGTGCTTTCTTTCTTCCTTTTTTGCTAATTAAACGATACGATAATTTTTGAAATTTATTCTATTATCATTTCATAACAACAAATAAATATTTTGTTTGAAAGATTAAAACAGAAGAAAAACTGTGGAAATTATATTCTTTTCAGATAAAAGACTGAAATAAAATCAGAAAGCGAGATTTTATGCTTTTTTAAAAATAAAAATAAAAAAAGAAAGGCTTAAACAGGTTCTTCTATCTTTCATTAATTTAAAAGTTTTAGATTTAAACAGCGAATTAATTTAAACACTTTTTTTGTTAGCCTTTGTTGCTACGGTAGTTTTGTGCAAAAGATTCGTAAAAATATAATAATTAACAATAATAACAATAATAATTGATGACAGATAATTTAGAACGCAATAAATTTAATTTTTGTCATTAATTAATTAATTAAACAATGCTTTTAGTTAGAGTTTGAAATTCATGCTAATTTATATATAAAACAAAATACAACAATAATTATAGTAGAAACAAAAAACAAACGCTTTTTATCGAAATTTAAAACTTAAATCAATTGTACTTTGATGAAAAAAAAAAAATGTAAAATGAAATTTGTATTAACCAAAAACAAAAACAATATAAATTAGACTTCTTACTAAAATTAAAACTTTAACTAAATAATTGTAATTTTAAAATTTCCATTTCTTATTAATTATTATTACTATACTATAAGTAATTGATAAAATTTGAATGTATTATCAAGTGTATTACTGTTATTGAATTCATTTAAAATTTAATTATTTACTATTGAATTCATTTAAAATTTAATTAATTATAAAGGTGGCGGTATACATCGATTGCAATCTTGCTTTTCCGGATTATAACCCTCAATTTGTACTGTACTTTCCATTACATTATATTGATCTCGTAACATTTGCGTTGTTTGTTTTAAAATCCATTGGGCATTTGCGCCTGGTGTAATTTCCAAATGTACACTTATTGCTATTTTATCAAGCGTTAATGACCATATTCGTAAATTATGCACTTTTTCAACGCCATTAATTTGTTCCAATGAATCGAATACGGTACGAAAATTAATGCTTGACGGTGAACCTTAAAATTAGTTTTCCTCAATAATTATGGAATATTTTGATAAAATTAATTTGTGATGATAAATTTATAAAATGAAAATGTGAAATTAAAACTTTCATTATCTAAAATAATGGTTAATTTTTTAAATAATGAAAGGAAAGTAGCTGCGAGATATTTTAATGAAAAAAAAAAAAAAATTATAATAAATTTATAAAATGAAATGCTAAGTTAAAAATATAATACATATAAAAAAAATGTTTTTTTTTTCATTCATAGATAATTAATTAGGCGTAATTATTAGATAATTGAACTTTTAAATTTCAAAATTTTCAATATAAATATATTCATTAAATTATTTTAATATAGCAGAATTCCTCTTTTTTGAAAATTATTCTTTATGGTATGTGCTGTTTTAATAAAAATTTCACTCCACATTTCACAGTTTATTTTTTCAACTTTATAATAGTCAATTTTTTGTAAAAAACTTTTTCCTTTTTTTTCATCTTTCATTTTTTGCACTCATAGAAATAGAGAAGACAATTATATGATTTGGTCAATACTATAAATGAAACTTAATTTTTAAATTTTAAAATTTTTAAAAGAATTTCGAAAAAAAAAATTCTTAGCATATGACACTGATAACTAACCTTCAAGTAGGACAAACATTGCATCTCGAATAATGTAAATTGTCGTAAAAAGGACAATGATTGAAAAAATTATGGTACAAATTGGATCTGCAATAGACCACGAATCCTAAAAATATAAAAATTTTCAAATTTTCATCGAAATTAAATTGTGATTTCAAAATAAATATTTATAACAAAAAGGGGATACTTTATTTTTTTTNTTTTTTTTGAAAAATTCTGTTAAAATTTTACTCGAATACCCAAATTTTATTTAAAATATTTCATAACAATTATTCGCAAACTTTTTTCCATCTATTTATAAATTTGATTATACTTATTAAATTGATTGAATTTAACTTTTTCGACGTAAATTTTACTTACGTTACATGAATCATTTCATATCATTCGCTAATTGCGCTTATTTTTGCTTAATTTCAAATTTACAAATGGAAAATTTTACTCACATTGTAAAAAATAAGTAATGCAGCAATAAGAACTCCGATACTTTGTAATAAATCGCCGATAACATGAATCATTGCTGCTCTTACGTTAATGTTACTGGTATTACCCGAATTTGTCGAGTGCGACAAATGCGCATGACCATGACCATTATGAGAATGTGTATGCCCACCAAAATAAAGCAATATTGCCATACTAAAATAATTATCATTTTCCAAATGAGAAAAAAAAAATATCTATGTGTAATTTTTTGTTTTTACAGTAATTAACTTTAATTACTTTTTATAGTAATTAACACTAGAGGTAAATGAAAATAAATTAATGACACATTTTTAAGTATTACACAATAATACTACTTTCTTTTATAGCTGATAAAATTTTAATCATTTAAATTTTGCTTCATCTTATCATGGCTTTAATTTCAATAAAAATACAAATATTGAAAGTTCAAATATTGCTTATATGTTTATTTCACCCTTTTTATTATTACTTAAAAATTAAAATTAAATTCTTTGCTGAAATTTTAATCATTTTTCTTATTGCATCAGAATTTATTTTATTGTTTGATAAATAAACTTTACATGAAATTAACAATAACACCCAGTGCAGCAGTAATTGCCATAATAGATGCATCAATATGATATGAATTACTAGTAATTCGATCAATTGCCATATAAACTAATATTCCGGTTATGATCCAAATCATAAAAACAGAAATAAATGCACCCATTACTTCTGAATTATTTTATTCATTAATATTTGTTTTGAATTATAATTTTAAAAATTAAAAAATTTTTCATTTATTGTTAATAATTTCCTTTTTTTTCTTTTTTCTTTTCTTTCTTTATCAAATTTTTCTAAAAATTAAGGTTAAACTATATGCGCTTAATAGTCATTTTTCTATGTTTGTTTTTTTTTTTTTGTAAAAATTTTATAAAAAAATTTATGTCAGTGCAAAAAAAAATTTTTTTTTTTTAAATAACTGACTTCAACAATTTTATTGCTATTAATGAATATCATATGATGAAAAGAAGAAAAAACAAAAATCAGAATCGATTTAATCAAAATTGAAATTGACGTATTTACGTATAAATCATATTTACTCACGTATTCACAATTTTTTACTTGTAATAGCTTACCAGCACGATGCCAACCAAAACTCATTCGTTGTGATGCGGGTTTTTTGGATACATATAGAGCAAATAATGATACCAACATACCAGCAAAATCAGTTAACTGAAATTTCTTTTTTTTTTTTTCAAAATTTAAAAAAAATCAAATTTCTTTTGTGTATGATAAGTGAAATGTAAAACTTTCATATTAGAAAAGTATAAATATTCAACTAAGAAAAAAAAAAAACGAAATTTTTCAAACAATTTTTTGATTTTGAAATACAAAAAAAAAAAGTGAAAAAAAAAAATTGTAAAATCATGCCAAATGCGCTGCATCTGTGATAATTGCTAGTGATTGAGCTAAATAACCGCCAATAATTTCAGAAATGATAAAAATTAAGCAAATAATCGCAGATGTCCAAAGTGTACGAATTGCTCGTCGATCGGTTGTTGGCACTTCACCTTCATCACTGTGACAATGAAATTCTTCAACCAAATTTGTAGTTGATCCATAATTTGGAATATGACTAAATTAAAAATTAAAACAAAAAAAAAAAAAAATTGTAATTAATTTTTATCAATTGATAAATGTAACTTATCAATTTTATTGAGTAATTAAAAATTGCGAAATTCATTACTATTATTATTATTATTACTTAAATTCATTCATAATATCACTAACAAAGCAGTATGTGAAATTTAAATCTTACTTATTTTCCATTAGATTGGTGTTTGCATCACTCATTTTATAGTATTACTTTGGGAAGAGGAATAGGTTGATAACCTTTATGCCAAGATGACATTTATAATCAAATGTAATCAGCAAAGATAGCTTTCAGTTTGTTGAAGAGACCCTATTAAGTGTTATCAGTGATTGAAAGAGGAGGGAATGGGTGATAAAAGATAACAGAATATGATAAGTTGAGTACAGTGAAATGAACTGTGATAGTTCTCTGTACGCTCAGATGAGAAAGAAATTGTTTATTTATTGAATCTATCGAAAAATTGCGTCTTTTCCTGATTCTTTCGTTTCTTTTCTTTTTTTTTTTTTCTTATAATTCCCTTGCAATGAAGATTTTTTCAAAAAAAAAAAGTATTTATGAGATAACTGATTGATAGTGATTATATTCCATATAATAAAAGTAATATTTTAACGAAAATTAATTAGCAGTAATGATTCAAGTACATTTTAAAGAAAAATTTTTTTGAAAAGAAAAATTTGACTATGTTAAAATTGAATTTTATTATTTTTAATTTTCTTCCTCTTTCATTGTTATTTATATCGTTTCTCTCTTTAATTTTTTTTATTTATTAATTTTAGAAAATTTGAAGCAATAATTTCTAATCATATCGATAAAACTAATAAGTGCAAAAATGATCAAATTTTAGCACTGAATGATGATGCATTATTTGCTTATCATTTCAACTTTAAAAAAAAAAAAAAAAATTGTAGAAAAAATGTTTAATGCATTCAAGAAGTTTTGTATGAAAAATTGATGCTTTCGGAGACGTTTTAAAAATTAAATTTTATTTAAAAAAAAAAAAAAACTTTTGATGATCATAAAAATAACTAACATTTACCTATTACCTCTATTAACTGATCTAGTAGTATACAATACATGAAATAAATTATTATTACGTATCACATAAATTGAATTACCACCACGCATCGTTTGTGTTGTATTATACGTTCGTATTACATATGCTAAATTTTCATTACGTGATACGTGAACAAAATTACCACCATATATTACAAAAACTGAATTACTAATCATCCATGGTGGTAAATTACCGGAACCTATCATTGGAATTGCATTATCAGTAAGTATTATGTGTACTAAATTATCAGTACGTAACGTATAAATTGAATTATCAGAACGTATTACGTGAATTGGATGATCAGAATTTAATGCAAGAACTGAACCAATGGCACGTATGGTATGAAAACGTTCATCAATACTTACAATAAGAATTGTATTACTACCATCACGCATTAAATTAGCTGAATTATTAACATTGGAAATACGTATTGAACTAGCTGAACTACGTGTAGTTGTTACATGAAATAAATTACCAAAACATGTTACGTGAATTGAATCACTTGTTGTTATCATATGAACTACATTACCAACACGTATCATATAAAGTGAACCAATACCATTTTCATGCACTGAATTACTAGCGTTTATAGCGTGAAATGAATTAGAAATATGCGCTGCGTGAAATAAATTACGCATCATTTGAATTGAATTGCTACATTGTATTACATATAATAAATTACCAGAAAATACTACACGAATAAAATCACTAATATATATCGTATTATATGATTCAACATCATGCACTGTATACGTTAAATCACCAATATATAATGTATAAGTTGAATTACTCGTACGTGTAATATGAATTAAATTACCAATACGTATCTCATTAATCATACTATATTCACGTATAATATGTAATGCATTATCATTAAATTCTGGTTCAATTATACATACGGGATTTATTGGATAAGAATGAAAGCCAAGATGTGTTAAAATAGATGAATTTGATGCATTTCGTAAATGTGGAACATTATTATTGATATATGACGTACGTGGTAAATTAATGACACGTCTTATATGAACTGGATTACGTGTCATATGAAAAAAATTACATAGTACGTGAAAGAAATTATTGGTACGTCTCATATTAGGTAAAATATTACGTACTTCACGAATTGGATCAGATAACATACGAAATAAATTATTCATACGTATCGTATGCATAGAAATACGACGCATTCTATTATTTTGAAATAAATTATCAATATGTATTGCATTAATAGAAATACGACGTATTAAATTATTAGCACATATTGTATGAATTGAATTACGCATTATGTGCAATAAATTATCGATACGTATTGAATTAATTGAAACATTACGTATTCCATGAATTGAATTACTAACACGTATTCCAGGAATTAAATTACGCATCATACGAAATAAATTATCAATACGTATCGTATTAATTGATGTACCACGTATTGTACGAAATAAATTACTAGCACGTATTGCATGAAATGAATCACCAACGACAATACTTATTATATAAAGTGCATTATCAATAGATATCATATAAATTGAATTTTCATTAACATTTAACATTTGAATGAAATTATCATTAAATATTGGATGAGCCGAATTTTCGGCACATATCAAAATGATATGTATTGCAGAGATTGAGCTATTAGTACGTAACACATGAACTAAATTACCTAATTGTTCACTTGGTACTAATACTCTTCTATGCATTATGTCATCATTAATTCTTTTATCAGTTACATTGTTCCATTTGAGTAGATTAAAAAATTTTTTGATCAACACAAAAGATCATCATCTATCATTTAAATAAATGATCAATTATTAGCGATCAAATAAATGTTTGTTACATTCATTTATAAGATTATTAAATTTGTATAATTTCTAAGGGTTAGCATGAAATTTTTGTGGTAAATAGATGAATAGATAAAAGATGAAAATGAAAGATTTAAATTTGAAGTGATGCGGAAAAAAAAAAATCAATGTGTAATTTCGGGTTAGTTCACATGCAAAATAGTCGGAGCGAATGATTTTATCATAAAAATTAGCATATTTTGCTTAATCATGTTTAAAATTCTTTCTAAATATTAATAATATTGTCAATCAAATTGGTCAATCAATCAGTTTTGTATTTCTAAAATTTCTTTCTAAGATAATATTTGTGAATTTTTGTGTAAAATTTTGTTTAACTGAAACAAAAAAGAAAAGAAAAATGGAAAAAGAAGAAAAAAAAGATGCAAAATTTTATTATTAGGAAAAGTATTTTAATTTAAATTAAAAAAAAAAAAGAAAAACGAAACTTTGATTAAAAATACATTACTTGAAATAGTTATACAGTGATTATCGAAATATATAAAATTGCAAAATTGCATAAGAGCAAAATAAAAATTAAAGATATTTAAATAGAAATTAAAATAATAAACATAATAGGAATAAAAAAATATTGCAAATAATTGATTTATAATATCTTGGCATATTTATATCATTAATTTCATAAATTATTAATGTGTTAATAAATTATTAATTTCAATTTTCAATTTGACAGGTATTTTTTTAATATTATTATGCATGTTATGCATATGTAATACACTCATAGAGAATATATTTGAACAAATTAATAAAAGTTAATTTATTTTGAAGAATTTTAATTTTTACTCCATTTTTTATTTTTCATAAAAAATGAAATTGATCATGTGATTTTTAAAAAAAAATTTTTTTCTTTCCATTAATTGAATGATTCAAACAATCTTTGTCATATTTTTTTTTGATCATTTTTCAATATTTTTGCATTCTCATATATAATTTTAATATATTTCGCAAAAATGTCTTTTTCAAATTTATATGCTTTATAAAAAATCAAAAAAATTAAAGTAATAATTTTTAAATGATCGATCCTAAATATTCTCAAATAGCTATGATATATTGAAAATGTTGAATGATTGATGATATATGATAAACATTAAAATTATTTTTCGCATCATTCATTGCTTTGCATAACTTAACAAGTTATTTTACAATAGGATTTATAATTATTAACTAACATTTCAAATTTAAATTGAAATAAAAACACCTTAATGAATTACTTCACAGTAAGAATTATAAATTATTAATTAATATGGTGAATTTAAATTAAAAAAATTAACGCGTTAGCAATTTACTTTACCATAAAAAATTGTCAATTATTAATTAACATTTCAAATTCAAATTAAAATAAAAACATTCCAAAAGTTGAATTCGCAAAAAAAAATTATAAATTGTTAATTAAACATTTCAAATTTAAATTTAAAATGATAATAATTTTTTTTTCTCATTGAAAATAAACAAATTACCATTATTTATTTCTGGAAATTATTTTTTTATGTTGGAAATTTTTTCATGGTAAAAATTTTTTCATACTAAAATTATAAATTTGTCATTCATACTGTCAACAGAATGATTCATCCTTTGAGTTATGATTCATTAATTAATGCTTTATAATACAAAAGCTTTGCTGCTTATATCATTATCATCATTATTTATTACAATTATCTGTGTATGTCGGTCTGTGTCTGTCTGTGGATGCTTATGTATGTGTGTGTGTGTATGTGAAGAAAGAAGTAAACAATGCTTACAAAATTGACCCTAAGATATAGCTAACCTCAAACAGATATGCTTTTTAAATGAGGCTCTAATGAGGAGAAATACATTTGGGCTTCTGTAAGTAAAAAGGCTGTAAACAAATTTACATATTTACTTCTTTCAACCAGTAAATTGCTTTCTCTCTCTCTCTCCCTCTCTCTCTCTCTCTCTTTGGTATTATTCTTTAATTTGATATTTATTCCATCTGCTCTTTCCACTTTTGATTAAATCCTTAGATTGTGGATCGTCATCTGTTTTAATATCCATAGCACAGAGTAAGCAACAATACTGTTTACCATTTAATTGATATTTTCAACTAAATTAGTTTAAAAGCTAAAAAATTATAAATAATCTTTCATTTTTATCAATAAAAAAGATGTAAAAAAAAAATTTTTAAATTTTAAAATTTGAAAAAAATAATAAACTTTAAACATTTGTTTGTTTAAATTTCTACAATGCAATTTTATGCTTTTTCATTGGAAAAAAAAAAATTTTTTTTTACAGTTACAATTAAACTATTCGAATTAAGCAATCGTTTAGCTTTATCTATCATTTATATATTGCAAAAATTTTCAATTTCTAATTTAAAAAAAAAAAAGGAAGTATTTTTAAAAATTTTTACAGAAACAAAATATTTTATTTCTTCATAGATCATAAAATATTTTCGAATAATGCAACAAATAATAATAAACGAAATGCTAACTAAATTTTTGCTTTAAATTATTTAAAATTTTTAAAAATTTTCAACAAACTTAAAAAATTTTTCAGTAAATTGTTTTCAAAAAAAAATTGCTAAACTTTAAATTGTGTAAAAATTGTATCATTTTGTTGAATTATTATTTTATTAAAATTCTTCCATTGTTTTTTCCTTTCTTTCTGAGTGAATATTTTTGCTTATTTAATTATATATTCATTCTATTATAAAATTTCAAGTATTTAATTTCAAGTTTTCTAATAAATTATTATTGTTATGCGAGAATGTTGCAATTTTTTGAAAAGTCATACTTAATATAAGAATTATTACTTCTCTTTCTACTAAACTTTGTCAGTATCATTTGTTATCTGTTATCATTTCCATTTCTGATTATAAGTTGGCAAGTTGCACACCAACTAACGACATCATCATAATTTATCATTTCAAAAAATTAATTAGAAATTTCTTATTAATTAGAATTTTTAGCATGCCTATGTTATTATTTTATTTATAGTTAAGATTAAAATTAATTAGAAAGTTAACTAAGTTTTTATTAATAAGTTTTTATTAACAAGGTTTTTTATTAATTAGAAAGTTAATTAATTAATTAGCTAAGTTTTTAGTACTTAAAATATGTTAACAAATTTGTATATTAGTCAATAGCGTCTGTTTCATATAATTTTTAAATGCAGTTGTACTACTACTTCTTCTTACTACTTCAATGAATGAATGTATCAAATTAATTCTGACAAATATTTTTCATTCCTTTTCTAAGAATTTTAATTCCGAATTTTAAATCTAAATCTAATACACTAATTTTTTTTTTTTACTGAGTGTTTGAAAAGAATTATTTTATTCCATAGAATTATTTTATAATTAAAATTTTATCTTGACAGTAAAAATAATTAAACGATAAATGCATTTATTTTTTTTGTGTTTAATTTATCTAATTTCAATTTATCATAACAAACATTAATTTTTGATTTCCTTCTAGTCTTTCATTTCTTCCAATATTCATTTCATTTTGTTCCAATATTCTTTCTTTCTGACTTAATTTCAGTATTTTCAATTTTTCTTTTTTTTTTCTTATCAAGCTATATTGTTAGATTTGATTAAATAAAAGTATTGTCAAGAAATCTTTATCAAAATGTGATAATTTTAATTATTATTGAAAAAAATTCGAAAGAAAAATAAACAAACGATTCTTTTTCTCATTCCAAATAAAATTTTTTGTTTATTTACAGTAAAGTTCTATTGACGCACACATTTCTATGCCATATAAATTGAAATAGTTAAAAACTCATATTTTGATAACTGAAAATTTTGAAATTGAAATTGCTAAAAATTCAAGCAGTGATTTCGGATGGAACAGAATTTGAAATTCTTAACAAAAATTATTGAATTTGTTTTAATTGCTGTGAATATTGCAAGTAGATTGCAAGCAAATATTGCAGATCGTTGTAAAGAGTAATAATATTATTTGATACTAATTTTTTCTTTTTTTAATTTTTAAGTTAAAAACATTTTAATATGAAAATATTGGAAAAATTATTGTTAGAATTGATTATTTTCAAGAAAAGTAAATAAATAAATAATATTGACAAAAGCCTACAGTACTATAACGAGAAATCAAAAAAAAAAATCAATCGATTACGATCATTGCACATAACAAAGCGCTGAACAACAATTTAAATTTTGACTAAATTTTGACTGAATGAAATATTCAATGTTACAGTATTAATAAAATATGCTAAATGATGATTTGCGTTTGTTACAACTAAATGAAATTGAAATTCATATAATTTGAATTTTAACAAAATAAAATTTTTCTCCAAATATAATCCTCAATAAAAGATAATATTATTGAAATGACAGAAAATATTTAAAAAATCTATAAAGTTCTTTTGAAATTTCAAAAACATTTTTCTGAACATTTTTCGGAACAAATAAACAAAATAATCCTGTCAAAATGATAATAAATAATTTCAATTAACTTTATCATAAAATTTACTCAATTCATGTTTTACCTTTTTGATACTTATTAAAAACAATAATAATAATGGTAAGGAAATAATAATAATAATAATAAATGATAACAATTGTAATAGTAATAAATGTTAGCAATAAATAATTTAGCATTAAAAGTTTAACAATTAAGAAATAAATTAATAATAATAATAAGGCGAATGAAATGATCAGAACAGACAAATTGTGTTATTCAACTCGAAATTCGAACAAATATGAGCAATTTGTTGAGTATTTTAAATGATAAATGATTTATTATATTGATTATTTGATTAGTAATCAATGTTTGATGAAACTGTGAAAGAAATTCGACGACTAATCAATCATCAATATCATAAATTTTCACGAATGTTACTAGCACTTATGATATATGCAATTAAATTTGACAAATTATCTCTTTCACTTTTTCTCATTAATCAATATGTCGTCATTAACTAATTTAACATACATTTGATTAATTCAGATATATATATCTATGCTAAGCATCAATTTATTAAAGTTTTAAAGTCAAATTTCAAATTCTTTTTTAATTTTTACTTCTTTTATAGTGCAATAATAACAATGATAAATAATAATTTTTTAATTTAATTTAATTTTTGTTGATTTGTTTCTAAGTGGAAAATCATTAGAATATTATCTTTTATAATCAAAATGCTTTTCTATTTCTTCTTTCATTTTGTCCATTATCCCTTTATTTGCTATTTTTTTTTTTTTTTTTGGATAAACAAAAATTTTATAAATAATATTTTATATCGTTTTAATTTCGAATACAATTCAAATGGCGCATGGATTAACATTGTTTATTATTTAAGAAATATTTTTTAACTCAAATCTGGTTCTGTTTTTTTTTAATTTTTTTCTATTTTTTTAATTTAGATATTGCATTAATCGATTATCTTTATGTGTTTTAATATTCTGAAATTTATATTCTCATCATTTATTTCAATTAATTATGAACTCTGAAATATGTTTAGAATTTTTTTTTTTTTATTATTCAAATTAAATGCATGGCATTGCATTTTAGTTTTTAAAATAGTGTATAGTTGTTAAAAAATTATGTTATTTTGATGTTATCATTTTTTTTTTTTGGAAGTTCTTAAAATGTTCTAATTTGAAATCAAATTTTACAAAATTTAAAATTTATACTCTGGAAGTTATACATTTTGGAGTAATAATATTGACTGAATGATGAACAACGGAATAATCAATTCTTATATGAATTAGTAATAATCATTTATCATATAAGACTTTCAAATTTTATCATTATCAGTTTTAAATTTATTTTTTTAATTAATTTCCTTTCGCTATATTTGTTATTTCAAATTTTAATTTGCTAATTTCAAGCCTTTTTTTATTAAATTTTTGAGAAAAAGAAATCATTTTTCTTAGCATATGAGAGAAGTAAATTAATACAAACATTAGCAATGATCATTTATCATTCTGATCTAAAAGGAAGGAAAAAAAAACGAATAAATAAATAATTCAAAAAACTGAATAAAAATTAATAATCTATTGAAAGAAGAAATTTTTTCTTTTTATTATTTTTCTTTTTATTATTATTATTTTTATTTCACGTCATTATTGTTTTCATAGTTTACGTAACTTTAAAGTAACATCACTGTTATATTTTTCAGTAAGTAGTAAGAATTCAGTAAGTAGTAAAAATGAAATTACTTAAATTAATCATAAGTAATGTATTTCAGTTACGTATATTCATTACTGATAAATGATTTCCTTTTTTTTTTTCCTATACCATCGAAAAATGGAAATGAAAAAGGGAAGGAAAATAGGAAGAGGAATGATTTAATCCATAAAATGGTTGACAGATTTAAATTTTTCAAATAGTATATAATTTTAAATTTATCTCAGAACAGTTACAAATGACATCGTTTCTAAACAAAGAGAAAGAAAGGAAGTGAATGAAAGGGAGAGTGAGAGAGAGAGGGACAGAGAGAGAGAGAGAGAAAGGAAATAATTAAACTTTATGATAAACTGTATATATTTACATTTCATATCTTAAATGCAATTTATTCATTGATGAATTTTCGTATTATTTATAGAATTATTGAAATATTGCTCGGAAGAAGAAATATGCACAAGAAAATATACAAAGAATTGAGTTAATTATATCAGTATGAATCATTCAATATAAATGAGCCAAGGAACTTGATTGTCTTTGGCCCATCTGATACATATGCTTATCAATTTAAGCCAAATGGCTAATTTACTTATCATAAATAACTATTATTAATCGCCGATTTTTTTTTGCCCTTTAATTAAATAAAAATTCGCATTAATAATTAAACATAATGAAGATAATTCAATATTTTTTAGCCAATGTTAATATATTTGTATAAATATTTTGAATGTTATCAATTGGAAAATGTTTGTTTAAAATGATAAAATTTTTCGAATAATTTTCATTCCTTTTTGAAACCTTTTTTTTTTGTTCCTTTGAATTCCATTAATAAAAAATAAAGTTATGAAGAAAATTCTTGTTCTATTTTTTTTTTAATGTAATGGAAATGGTTTTATTTAATTTATACTAATCATTATGTTTTTATACAAAGTGATTAATTTATGCATTTATCAAATTTGTTAAAAACCAATTTACTTCTTTATTCTTTTATTCCCTCTTCCGGTTAAAATTATTTGCGTAATTTTTACTTTTAATTAATCAACAAATATTATTTTTAGCTAACCTAAGAAAAGCTTTTATCATAAGTTAACAAAATATTAACTGAAAAAAAAAAAAAAGAAATATATCTATAAGCTTCATTAAATATAATCTGCTTAAAATGTGACAGTCTAATCGATCGATTGTTTCAGTCATTTTAAATAGGATTGATTAAGCCGGAAATTTCTTTCATGAATATAAAAGTAATCAAACATTAAGGTAAGTAAGTAAGATCAATGATTACGATTACTAATTTGAAGTAAAATAAATGAATGAATGAATTGATGAATGTAATTAACGCTTAAATATGGGTACGGGTACCATTACACTTTGTAATTACTGTGAATTCAAAGGAACATGTATGTATGTATGTGTGTGTATGTATGTGTGTGGGTGGGTGTATGTGCGGCCCAACAAAAGAGACAGACTAGCGATAAATTGTGGCCAAAATGGATTGAAAGAGACAAGCCTCAATGAATATGTGCTTCTGTTCCGTTTTGCAAAGTAAGTCTGTTCCTGGTACCGTTTTTCTTCCTTCATTAAGAATAATAATACCATCCCTTTTCCTTTCCTTCTTTACTACATCAATTTTATTCTTTCATCTTTTACACAGACACATACACACACACATACACACACACAGACAGACACATACATACACATACAACATAATTTACATCAATATTCTATATTAAAATTTACATTATTTCAAAAATAAATGGTTACTATTAATTTATTCATTTTATTTTTTTTTTTTGAAATAAAGATGAAATACTTTTTTTTTTAAAAAAAAAAAGGAAAATTTTAATCCCAAATAATATTAGAAATGATTTAAATTAAATCAAAAATTTTTTTTTTATAGTATTAAGAAAAAATAAAAGGCTTAAGTAGTATTTAAAAAAAAAAGTAAACAAAAGTTTTTCATTTTCATTTTTTAAATAGTTGTTTTTTTTTTTCTATTGAATAACAAATTTTCTTTTCTCTGTTAGGATTTTAATGATTATAGTTTGTAGAAAGATTTTGACAGATTTTTGTTGGTGTTTTTTTCTCTTCCTCTCTCTTTCTCATTTCCATTTTTTTTTTCATTTTTATTATCTTCGTCTTCTTGAATTACAAATAAGGTCAAAAAATTTTTAAAATATAAATTGATAAAAGTTTTTCATTTTTAATCAATTCGAATTGTGCATAATTGAAAGTTCTAAAATTAGACTATTGACCTAAATATTATTTATTTTTTGTTTTGTTCAGGTGTGCGAATATTTTAGTACCCATTAAAAGAAAAAAAAACTCCAAAAAAATTCCAACTAAATGTTATTTTTGAACTTTCACTTAAAATTGTTATACATTTAAAAAATTTTTTGAAATAACAATAAAATAACAATGAAAAAGAAGAAATTGCTAAAACAAAAACAAAAAAAAAAATATTGAAATTATTTAAAATAACAACATTTTCCTCTATTATCAATCATTATCTCGTGCATATTTTCTTTCCAAATTAAGCGCCATAATAATTAAAACAAATAATTGAATTATAATAATTAAAATTATTTGCATATTAATTCGCTCAAATTATTTATAATCTTTTATTTATAAACTTTCCATAATTTATAACACTATTGTAAAGGTAATTAAATTAAAAATACACAATAATAATAAATACGAAACGAAATAATATCAATAATCAATATTTTTGCATTCACATTTTTAATTTTCATCTCATCAAGCTTGTTTATTGTCTCATCATGCATAAATATATACATACAACACAATCAAATCATCTCATTTTCTACTCCAATGATAGATAGATAATGCAATAAATATTTTGATATTTCCTTTTCCATTCTGTTTACAATTTTTTTTTTTTTTTTTTTTTAAAATGTTACGTACATTTTCATCGTCACATGCGCGCATGCGCATGCATGCATGTATATGTATTATTGATATGTAAAACTTGTAAGGATTGAAATATTTAAGTGTTTGTGTTATTGCATCCAAAAATTTCCCACCCACTGTTTTTTTTTACAAAAACTTTTGCTCTACCTGTGATGCACAACATCTTTTTCATCCTCGTCATCTCTTCACCTGCTCCACCCCCATTGCTTACCTTTATTTGGATTCTTTATGAGTGAACTTACCTGATGATAATTATATATTTTATCTTAATATTATTATCATTACATTCAATCCTAATTCTAATAACTTATATTACTAAAAAAAAAAAAAAAGAGTTTTTTTTTTTATCATTTATCAGATTAAAGATCATTTATTTGCTAACTTTGAATAATTTGCAAGATAACGAAGAAAGAAAATTAGAAATGAACAAATTACATAATTTGCTAAAAAATATTTCTTCAGTTTTTCCTTTTTTTTTTTCCTTTTGAATCAAAACTCCTAATCAGATTCAATTTATGAAGAAAAGAAATGCTTTACAAATGTAATTATGTATTATCGAAAATTTTATTCCAATTTTCTTTTTTCCATTCTTGATTTTATTTGAATTATTTTTGAATTATTATTTGCAGCAATTTTTAAAATAAAATTTAAATAAACTTAACGGAAAATTTTTTCACTTTTCTTAAAAAGTCAATGATCTATTAGCAACTACTATAATAATACAAGTGATCAGTATGCTCACTTATTTTAACGTTTACGTACGTATTTTACGTTTACATATGTGATATGAATGATCGATTAAAATTAATAACAATTAATGAAAAATTAAACAATTCTTGGATTAATCAAAAAACATTCACTTCTGATCAAACAATTTATCACTACGTAAAGTATGGCATACGAGATAAACTGTAATGAATGTAAAAAACATTTAAATATAATATCAAACAATTTATTTTTAAAATATTTTTTAAAATTTTATTTGCAATTTTAACAAAAATAATGCAACTAAAAATGAACTAACAAATCAATTGTTCTTTCTATAATTTTTTGCCTTAATTCTGATAAAATAAAAATATCCTAACGAACATTTCTACTTCTTTTTTTTTCTGTTTTTAATTAAGCAATGCAGAAATAATGATTCCAATTATATCAAAATAATACTTTCTAAAATAATTTCAATAACTAAATTTGGATTTTAAAATATGCTTAATTTTAAGCTCTTTTTTGCTTGAAATTTAAAAATATTTGCAAAATTTAACTTGCTGCTTTTTTTTTTTCTTTTTGATACATTTATTTCATTTAAGAATTTAATGAAATTATAATTTATTGTTCATGCAATAACGGTATATCATAAAATGGTTTTTTTTTTTTTTTTCCGTACTGTAACATGCATAATATATTATCATTCCGGTTTGACATGCATAAATATCTAAACCGATAATTTATTTCGATCAGTACAAACTGAACCATCTGGTTGTCATTAAATGCAAAAAGGAAACAATCAATATTAGTAGTAATTAATTATTGCATGCATTTTCATTTGATCAATTTAATAATTTTGTGCAAAAAGAATGAATGGAAAAAGAAAAGAAAGGAAAATTATTATGAATTAATTTTGAAATTTTAAATTAACAAATTTAAAATGAATAATCTTAATTTTTTCCATTTGCTTTCTTTTCTTTTCTTTTTTTGGCTGATTTGAAGGAAAAATATTTTACTAACATTTGCTAATGTAAATTAAAATTTCCAGATATTATTTACTTTTGATGTATGCGCATTTTGTTTATAAATTTTCTAACTATTTCTTTTTTTTTCTTTTTGAAAAAGAGAAAATATTATTTTTACATAATATCACATATTAATTTCCATACAGCAATATTATAATTATTATTGATCAACGCATATTTTATCACTCAGTGTACTGATAAATCTTTTTTCTTTTCCTTTTTCAATCCATTAAATCTATTAAAATTGATTAAAATGTTCAATTCACTAAAATAATATCACATATTATCACCTTATCAGCATTATGTAATAGTGTAGCACAAAAAAATTTCGCATATTGCAAATAAATGAAAGTGAAATATATTGTTTTTTCGCAGTTCATTTTCTGTTTTTCTATTTTACCTTTTTGTTTTCTTTTTTTTTTATTCATACAACTGATTGTATCTATCATTATACATAATTAATTATGTAATAAATTAATTATGAAATAATAAGTGCATAATTTACGAAATACTAACTAATTTCAACTGACACTTTTCAATATTTCAATTTTAGTTGCTTGGATCATTTCAACTGTATTAGATAAAAGGAAATGGAATATAGTTTAATCCAGGATGCATATCAAACTGACAAGTATTCATCAAATTGCTACTATACTGATAAAATATAATTTTAGAATGAGAGAATAGGATGAATCGATTTAATGCTGATGGACAACTTAACAGCATATCACACATTATTATTCAATCTTTATCATTACATTTTTATTATTATTTCAAATGCTTTATTATTATTAATTACTACTATTAATTGTTATTATTATTATTATTGCTTTTCAGTTGTTTTTTTCATTGTTATTATTGTTGACATTATTTGCTTTAATTAGCTTTGATTATTCATTATAACATTTTAAAAAGAAGTAATAAAAGAAAGAGAAAAAAAAAAAAACGTCAATCATTTCAATTTTTATTTCTCTTGTTCATAATAATAATAATAAATACACCACTATTCTTTCTCTATTTTACTCATTCATCGCTTTCTTTTTTCCTTCTTTTTTTTTTCAGTTTTATTCTTTTTAGCTCAATTGTTTTTCATTTTCCTTTTTGTTATTCCACTTTATTAATTTCTTTCTTTTTCTTCATTTTTATCTTTAACTTTGCTGAAATGAATAAAAAGTCAATGAAATTAATTAAAATGTTTTATTACAATAATAAGCACATCTTCTTTATGCATTTTGATGAATGAATTTGATTAATTAATTAATTCTTTTTATGAGGTTTAAAATTGATAAGAATCGGTAACACTTCGGTAATAATTTAAAATATTAAAACTGAATATAAAAATTATTTTTATGAAAATGAAAATGATAATTTAGTGATGAAATAAGAACTGTGCTATAAAGATGCATAAAACTACTTAATTATCATGTATAATTATAAATTATTATTCGTTTTTATTTAAACTCCATACTTGCATTTATTTTAGATTATTTTTTATTTTAACTTATACTTTCGCTAATTTCAAACTGTCTCTTTCTTCTTTTCCTTTTTCTTTTGCTTGTTTTATAATATTTCCATGTTGGAAATATGCAAATTTTTCATCCACAATATTGAAGTTAGCATAAATCTTTTTCCCAATTAAGCTGTTACTATTTTGGCCTATAAAAAATTTAAACTTAACACTTAACATACTTGAATTCTTCATAATTTCTTCCACTTTTATCTGGTAAGTAATTACATTCCAACTACTACTGGTCGTTCTTTTATTTTATCTTATTTAATTAAAAGACGTCAACACTAAAAGATTAATTAATTTTAATAATTGTAATAACAAGTAATGATAATAATAAATAATGATAAATAGTGATGGTGATAATGATGATATGAATATCTTCATCCAACCTGGCAGTAATATATATCAAATCATTTAGAAAATTCAATTAAAGTAACGTCTTAGACACACGGATCGATTATTATGATTGAAAATTATGGTTGGTTGAATGAAGAAAGAGAGAGAGAGAGAGAGAGAAGAAGTAGGAGAGGAGAGGGAGGTTAAGGAAGGAAGGAGGAGGAAAAAACAGGAACGATTCCACGGATCGTTTATAATTTTTGCTGTGCTGTAAGGAAATAAACTTTCCTCGCCTTCTCGTCAGGAAACGGTGATATGGTGTATGTGTGTGTATGTGTCTGTGTGTGTGTGTATGTATGTGTCCGTGTGTGTCAGCTGTGTGTTGATGTGCATGTGATTATAATAAGCTTTCGTGTTGGTTGAACTGAACTTCCTATCTTCATTTTGGCTGTTGTAATATATGTATGTGTATGTGTGTGTATGTATGTATGTATGTATTTGTGTATGTATGTAGGTGTTGATCAGTAGGGATGATTAGTTGTATATGTAGATAAATGATAGTATCAGTAAATTTGGTTTGATAAATGAACGAAACCACAAGTATGGTTGTTATCATTATCACTGTTATAAAGCATTAGGTACTATTGATAATCTATTTGTGCTGCTGTGAGTAAAAAAAAAAAAAATTTTCAAATATTTAGTAAAAATTTTGAGTAAAAATTTCAAATATCTTAGCTAAAAAGTATTTTAAACAAAATGATATAAAATGAAACGAAATGATAACAAAAGAGGAGAAAAAAAAAAGAAGAGAATGAAAAAGAAAGCAAAGGAAAAGAGAAAGAATGATAAGGATGAAAATGTTAAGGATAAAAGATAAGAGATAAAAAGAATGATGATGAGGAGGAAGAATATAACAACTGTAAAATAACAGAAGGCGCACATTAAAAGCAAAACTTAACTATCCCAAGAGGATTGTGTATGTTGTGCATTTGAACTAAACATAATTCGAAATGGCTTCGTTCAGTTTGGTAGTTTAGTTTAGTTTAGTTTAGTTTAGTAAATTTAAAAGATATTATTGAATGAAGAAAGGATCATATAAATTCTTTCTCCATCATTTCACTTTTAATCTTTGCTAACTAATTATATTTGATCAATTAATTTGTTTCATTTCATTTCATTCTTAATTCAATGATTAGTTGTTAAAAAAAAAAGAATTTAATCTGTAGAAGTAAAAATTGAGAATTGTGTGAAATGATTTTATACTTTTCATTTTCATTTACATCTTTTCTCCCTTCAAATTTCTTATCTCCCTTTGAAAATTGAGAGGAAGATTGAGGCAAAGAGGTTGATAGCAGGAGAAGGAGAAGGGCAAAGGGGAAAAGCTTTTCACTTGCCTGTAGACAGAAGGATGATAATTGAGGGAACAGAAGGATTGGAACGAAATTTTGATGATTGTCTATTGCTGACGGTAAGTAGTGATCCTCTACTTCTCCAATATATTTAAGATGATAGCAGCTACTAAAACTATCCCAGCTAATAATATTTACAGTCTTTCATCATCATCATCATCATCATCATCATCATCATCATCATTCCATCATTATCATCTATCATCCGTCATCACCATTATCATTGTCATTATTATTTCATTACTGTGTTATTATTTATATTATTATAATAATAATTTTAAAAAAAATTATTATTATTATTGTTATCACTACTAATTAATAATAATAACAATGATAATAATGGTAAATAATGAATTAGTAAATAATAAATAATAAGTAGTAAATAACAAACAATAAATAATAATAATAACAGTAGCATAACGATGACAATAACTGTGATCACAATTTGATCATTTAGTCTTTTACTATATATTGGAGAAGTATTTAATTTCTCCTTTAAAAAAAAAAAAAAAATTAAGAGTTTTTCGATTTTGAATGATATCATTTGAAAATATTGTAAATAATTTCTAACTGAAAAGCTATTTGAAATTTCATGAAAGGTTTCTTTCCTTTCTTCCATTAATTAAATGAGCACATTAATTAATAATAAGTGAATTGATTGATGCAAAAAAGAAAAAAAAAAGCAAAAAATAATAAACACTGATGAAAAAATAAATTTCGTTACATGGTTCCATTTCATATAATACATTTTTCTGGGTAAATTAGGATAAATTAGCTATTATCCTGAAGAACATAATGATTTATCATATGGAATTCAAATTGTACTGATAATTATACCATTTTTAATCATTTATCCGTGGATCAGTTTATTATCTTTTGCTTCACTAGGATTTATCATTTAATTAAAATAGTAATATTTACTTAAAATAGTAATACTTTTTACGTCTGCAAGCCTTTTACTTTCCGGTAATACGTCATATAGTGCATTATTAACTTTTGTAATTTATTTTCACTTCATAAATAATTCTTAGAACTGTATAATAGCTCTTCTAAAGAAATCGAAAACTTCAAATGTAATTAATTTATTAAGTCAAATCAAAATTTAAAAGAAGCAATTAACTTTTCCAATAACTGCAATTAAATACTACAAACATTGGAACAATACGTTAATAAGTAGTTTTATAAAAATACATATATGTTATTGGCAAAATTTCTTGGCTTAAAATTAACATCAATTTGTTAACCTGTTTTGTTTTGTTTTTTTTCTTTTCTTTCTTTTGCTAATGATATTTAAGGAATATATATATGAAAGTATGGCAAAGTATTGTTATTAGGCTTAGTTTTGCTTAAATATAATGATGTTTAGGCCTATCAGTTTTGTGAAGTTTTATGTACACATAACTTGTATGTTAGTCTTTTAAAATGAGCCAAGCTAATAGAGCAAACATGAATGTTGATTTTGCAAAATGTTAGAAATGACGACGACTTCCGATTTCCTTCTTCTTCTTCTTCTTCTTCTTTCACATCATACCCATTAAAGCCTTCTTGTCATATACCCATCAAGAAAATGGGTGGGTAAAAATGCATCTGAAGAAGAAGCAGATGCTGCCCGCCGGTATGGTATTGATTCTTGCAAATAGCATTGCTTGGAATAGCTTCGATATATATACAAGCAACAAACTTATAGAGGTGCTTTAATTTTTGCAAAATCAGTATAGTAATTTCATGGAATAAATAGTATGTTATGAAGAGTAGAAGAAGAAAGAGATGAAAGAGAAGAAGAAGACGGAAGAGGAAGAGAAAAAAAGAGAAGGATAGGAAAGAAAGAAATCATGCGGAAAGTATGCGATAGTAGTAAGTAGTAAATAGTAAATAGTAAGTAGTAGAATAAAGATAGTAAGATACTTCAGGCTGAAAGCATTTATAATCATTGAACTTTTGCTTCGTAAATGTAATAGAGGCAAAAAAAAAATATCACACAACGATTTAGAAAGAAGACAAGTAAATATATAAACGGATGATATAATATGATAAGATCACAAAAGGTTATTGTTACTGATAATAATGATAAAGTAGAGAAAATCATGCAAAAATACAACCATGGCATTTAAAATTTAAATTGATAAGTGCTTATTATTACTATTATTGTAGGCATTGTTGTTGTTGTTGCTATTGATTTATTGCTAGTGTTATCTGAGAATTAGAAATGAGATTCGAAAAACAAAAAAAAAAAAAAAAACGAGGAAAAAAATAAAATAAAATTAGGAAAGAAAGGAAGAAAATCACAGGAATTACATTTTCAACTATTATTTTTGTGTACATGTATGTATGTGTGTGTGTGTGCATGTATACGTGTATATGTGTGTGTGTATGTGATGTATGTGCACTCATCTGTCTGTATAAATATGCTTCATCTGGCCATGCCTTTCCGTTAAACCTAACAACAAACTATTCGTTGCCCACCCCTTTAACATATAACCAACCATACATACTACTGGATATTGTTATGCCTACAATTCACACAGACACACACATGGGGGCGCGCAATTACCCTAGGCCTCACAATGCTTTTCACAAGTATGCGTTAGGCCTGGTGAGACCATAAGCAACACCATAGCTTAGGCATCCTCTTCTATATTTATTGATCCTCTCTCTTATTTCGCTTCTTCCTTCTTTTAGCTTACTTTACGATTTTTAAGGCCTGTACAGTATATCAAAAACAATTATACCATCAATATTGTAGCCAAGTAAATGTGTATTACAATGATTGGCTAAAAAAGGTTATAAGTCTTTAATGATTAATAAACCGAACATTTTTGTTATTTGGTTTGGTTTTTTTTTTTTTTTTTTGTTATCCGACATGTGGTTTATTTTACAGATCAACAGATGATATATACTGCAACGAAATGTTTCAACATTCCTTCTGTCATATCCACTTAGTCCTTTTTTAAATAAATAATCTATTCTTGACTAAAAAAAATAAATAAATAAATGGTTATTGTCAAATCGTAGTTGACAATATCGATATCCTCCTAACCATTTGTTGGATTAAAACGGAATGTTATCTGGAGAGATTCCAATAAGGTGGGTGGTATCTGGCGTTTATGGCAGTGGTATCTGGCGTGTGTCGCTGCATTATTCAGGATAATTCCGAATAGTTCTGATAAGTAATAAATGATAATTTACAAAAAAGAAAGAAAGGACAATTTAAAAAACCAAACACTAAGTCTAATTACGAGATTTTCAAAAAAGAAAAAAATTCAAATTAAGCATACTATCAGAATTTTCTTGATGAATATTTACAAGTGTTAATAATATTGGTAATCTTTGTCCGAGATTTTCAAACTTCCTGCTATCATTAGCATTTTGAAAAGCTGAAAAAAATAGAGTATTTCAAGAGATCGCTAAGGAAACATTTGAAATTTCCTGCCCTTTCAAATCAAAGATGGTGAAAAAAGCATGAAATATTTCATCTGCTTAAAAAGACTTTTTTTTTTCGAACAAAAAAAATTTTGTATATATCCTTGTTAAAAAAATTATACTGTCTTTCTATAAATTTGAGATATCCTTAATAAAAATTTTCCTAACACTTTAACTTTCTGTGACATGTATGAATATTCGATATTTTTAAAATCATAGGTATTTGTTTTTATAATAATTATTATTATATTATTATTATTATCATTATTATTTATAATCTTTACTTTTTTCATTATTAGTATTATTATTCTGTTATATTCACTCGAATTTCTCGAATATTTTAGAGTACAATTGGATTATGGAAAGTTTGTACATTTTGCCTTAGGATTTACTTTAGCCAGTTATTTTTAAGATAAAACGTGAAGATTAAAAGTGGCAGGCAAATTGGTAATGAAGATGGATGATGATGGTATGATGCTAATTATGATGATAGTGATGATGATGAGAATGATAATGGTGATGATAATGATGGTGAGGATAGTGATGATGATGAGTGATGACGTGATGATGACGACGGTGATGATGATAATGATGATGGTGGTGAGGGATGATGAGTGATAACGGTGATGATGATGATGATGACGGTAATGGTGAGGATAGTGATGGTGACGATGATGGTGATGATGAGGATAGTGACGATGATGATGGTGATGATGAGGGATGACGGTGATGATGATGATGATGACGGTAATGGTGAGGATAGTGATAATGACGATGATGATGGTGATGATGAGGATAGTGACGATGATGATGATGATGATGAGGGATGACGGTGATGATGATAATGATGACGGTAATGGTGAAGATAGTGATGATGGTGATGATGAGGATAGTGACGATGATGATGGTGATGATGAGGGATGACGTTGATGATGGTGAGGATAGTTATGGCGACTATGATAATGGCAGTTGTGATGGTTCAACTCAGTATATTATAGCTGTTGTAAGGCTGTATGGTAGTAGCAATAGCAACGGCTGGGTTAGTCAGTTTTGGTCTCGATGATTGTCGTCTTTTCTCGAAGTCCAATCAAATTTTGTGTTGTGAGTCGTTTGCTCCTTGTCCCTTTCCTCTTTTCTCCCACCCCTCCTTACCTTTCCCTTTTCTTGTGTCCTGTGATTCAATACGTTTCCATGATGTTTTAGAGACCCTGTGGTTGACAGGCAAGAGGTACCACAAGCCTTGAGTGCCTGTATCGATCTTTGGTACAAATATATTTATATCCTTTGGCTAAGCTTGTCCCATTTCCTCATCTGCCCTGTTCTCTTCCATTCTTCTGTCGCTTATCTGTTTGTCCCTACTTGGCTAGCTGGCAGACTGACTTAAACCAAGTGACTATAAAGCCTTTCATCATTCATCAGACATTTTGCTCCTGGAAGCAACAAACGCAACTAGTTATCGGTGTAGTTCGAATACATTGCTGATAACTTCAAAATGCTTCTTATTTATTCCACCTTCATTTCAACTATTAACTATTATTACTTTTCATAAAAATTTTCTCATTGTCATTTTTTTTAAGCTATCACAAATGTTTACTATTCAAAAAAGATAGCAAGAACACTCTACTAATAGTAATATTAATTTAAATAGTAGTAGTATTACTCATATTAGTGATTCTCATTATTAATGCTATTTTTGGTATTAGAAATTTCAATTTTTGTTGTCGTTGCTATTGTTGCTTTGTCTTGTTGGTGCTGTTCTTATTGTCGCTGCAATTGTTGTTGTTGTTGTTGTCGCTGTGTTGTTGTTGTATTGCTGTTTTGTTGTTGTTACTGTCATTGTTGTTGTTGTTACTGTTATTGTTGTTGTTGTTGTTACCATCATTATTATTATTGTTATCATTATTTTTGATTATATTAATATTATGTGAAATAAATAATATTAGCCTATTTTTGCAATAGTTGTATGGAATAACCTGTATGTAATACGAAGGCTAGTGAATAGTTGATGTTAAAAATATCATTATTTAATAAACCAGATCAATCATCACTAATTTGTATTGATTAATTTAAGAAAAAGCGAAAGAAAAAAAAAAATAGAAAATGTTATGAAGAATTATGCTTCATATCTTTTTTTTTTTTCTCCATAATTTTATTCTATATACTTTAAAAAATGTTGTAGTAATTTCATTTTCGATCACACGAAAAAAGAAATAAAAAATATAAAGAAAAGAAAGGAAGGAAAGAAAGAAGGAATGAAAAGGGGAAGGAAAAAAGTTCTAACTTATAAATTGACAAATTAATTTGATAGCTACAAATAAATCTCATACAGCATAATCCTGTCACAACCAGATAGGGTACAGAAAAAAAAAGAATGGAAAAAAAAAGACTTGTCAAAATTGTAATTATCACTGTCACCATTGTTGAAGTACTTCCCGTATTATATTTACATCGTATCTTTGTTGTATGATTTATCCTTTGTCAAGGTAATCGTTGTCTGTGATGATGATGATGATAATGATGATGATGATGATGACAGTGATGGTGGTAGTTATTTCATATATATTACTAATAACAATAATAGTAATAATAAATAATAATTAATAACAATAATAATAATAAGTAATAATAGTAATGATAATAATAATGATAATAGTAATAATAATAATTATTATTATAATCATCAGCATTATTATCATAATATTTGAGTGTTCGACTAAGAAATTTTTAGATTAAAATAGAAGCTAAAAACTATTAACAAGTTTCTATTAATGTTTTACTATAATTGCAAATAAAATTTAAATAGCATTATGCTTTAAATATTTTCTAATATGCAAGCAGAAACAAACATATTTTAGAGTATTTTTTAATGCAAATTTAATTTCATACGTTTTAAATTTTAACAAAGAAATTCACCTTTTTTTTTTCCTCAAACTCTAATTAGTAGAATAAAAATCACATTTTATCCATTTTAATCATTTTTATTATGCTAATTTTTATTTCCAGTAATTACCACTAAATCAAATTTCTTCATTATGAGTTATTTATATTTGAAATTTGGAAAATTTTACATAAGAAAAAGAAAAAAAGAATGATAAGAAAAAAAAAAGAAAAAAAAAACGGAAAAGATAAAATAGAAATTGATAAAAAAGGGAGGGAAAGAGGGAAAAACAATTTTTCCTCAATTTTTTTATGTTTCAAAAATATTTTTTGAGAAAATTGATTTTCATGAAATTAACACTATAAAAGGCTTTGTTTATATTTTTTCCAATAAATTAAATTAAATAGCACTTCGAAGGAAGAAAGAAAGCTACATTAAAATTTAAAAACCAAATTTTGTAGTAGTAATAGCAATAGTAGTTGTAGTAGTAATAGTAGTGATAACAGCAGTAATAACAAACTTTCCTTCATTTCCTAGAATTTTGTTCACATTCAGTACTTTTTTCATTTTGTTCACATTCCATCTTTATTCCACGGTGCTTATCACACGTATCGCTGACTGTCACCACGAGGATTCCAGCGGTTATCACGTATCGCTGACTGTCACCACAGGGATTCCAGCGGTTATCACGTATCGCTGACTGTCACCACAGGGATTCCAGCGGTTATCACGTATCGCTGACTGTCACCACAGGGATTCCAGCGGTTATCACGTATCGCTGACTGTCACCACAGGGATTCCAGCGGTTATCACGTATCGCTGACTGTCACCACAGGGATTCCAGCGGTTATCACGTATCGCTGACTGTCACCGCGAGGATTCCACGATTATCACATATCGCGGACTGTCACCGCGGGGATAAAATGACGAGGAATAAGATTAGATGTTGATAATGCGTCTTATCAACATCTAATACAATATTATTTTCGTATGTCTTCAAAACTATTCGTGTCTGTCGAGGAGAAACATGTCAACCGTGTCATCACCATCACCCGATTGTCGTTGTATATTTCGGGAGCGGGATTTTCCACCATCTCTAGGATATGTATGCATGGATGAATGTGTGTGTGTGTTTGCGTGTTTGCGTGTATGTGTCTGTCTATGTGTCTGTCACATACATCACAACATACATCGTAATCCTGTAAGGAAACGCATACGTATTTACAAACAAGGAGGCTTCCATTTCTTCCATCCTCGCAATCCCATTCATTTAATTCACATTAATACGACTGTTTTTAAAATAAAGATTCAAAAGCTCATTATTATCCCAAAAAGTATTGTCAATAAAAATTTTCATTTTTCTTTCTTTTTTTCTTTTTTTTTTCTTTTGCTTTCGTAAAATTTCTTAAATTTTTTGAAAATTTTTATTATTATTATTTTTTTTCAGTGATGCTAAATTATTCATCAACATATATGATTATTGCCAGATTCATGGCTGTATTGCCATTCAAAGATAACGATAACAACAACAACAATTGGAAATACTGTTATTATCATTTGGAAAATTGCGAATAATTTATTATTGGTTGATCCGGAATTTTGTTTCGGTAAAAAGAAAACCGGTTTTAACCGTACGGAATTTTTATCTTATCAAATATTTATTTTCTCTCTCTCTCTTTTTTTCATTAAAAAAAAAAAAAAAAAACGGGGAATTTGTAACAAAAAAAAAAAAAAAAATAATGAGTGGAAACAGTTTATTATCATCATCATCATCATCATCACCATTATCATTATTATCATCATCAACAACAACAACAACAATAACAGCTACTACTACTACTTTACCTGCATCGGTATCAGCAGCAGCAGCAGCTGGAGCAGTTGCATCAATAGCTACAGCAGCTGCTAACGCTATCCGAAATAGCAATAGCACAAGTAATAGTGGTAGTAGTAATAGTTGTAATAATACTGTGCTACAAACGACAACAACGCCCGAAGGCGGAGACAATAAGGTTGCTGTTAGTACTACTAATGCTACAGCAGTAGCAGTAAGTGCCATCCAACAGTTGCAGCATCAACAACGTCATCAACACTACCACCATCATCATCATCATCATCACCAGCAGCAGCAGCAACAGCAACAGCAACAGCAACAGCATCATCAAGTATCATCATCTTCATCACCATCATCATCATCATCATCATCGCTAATAGCAGCATCAGCAACAACAACAACAGCAGCAACAACAACAACAACAACAGCAATAGCAACGACAATAGCAACAACAGCAGCAACATTAGCAATACAACCACCACCACCTTCTGCTATTGTCTTACCAACTCAGCCAAATTCAATCACTGGTCTATCATCATCTCAGGTTCACGAGATTACCTGCAATTTATGCCCGAAAACTTTTGCTAGTCAAAAATTACTTCAACAACATCAGCATATGTTTCATACTGATAAAGCATTCATTTGTGAAATTTGCGGTAAAGCATTTCGATTCCGGTCTAATTTAGCGGAACATCGATCCGTTCATACCGCACTTAAGCCATACGTTTGCAAATTTTGTGGCAAATCATCAAGGCTTAAAGGTTAGAACCTTTTTTTTTTTTCCTTTTGTTTCTTTTCTTTTATTCTTTCTTCTTCCTTCAAAAAATCATTCATTTATTAGCTTTAATTGATTTTTTCCAAAATTTTAACAAATTTCGTCATCATCAACGCTTGCTAAAATTTTATTTATTCATTCGTTTAATATTGATATATCACAGTCATGCATTTGCCAAATATTCCAAGAAATTGACAAATGTTAAGAAAGTTAAGATTTTCTTTCATATTGATTGATAATAATAGAAGTATTACTTTCACTATTATAACTGATAAATGCTTACTTACTTTTCCTCCTTATCTTTTATTTTTATTAACTCTTGCTAAACTTTTGATAATTTGAGAATATTAATTAAACTTATAGCATTGGAATACCATTAATAATTCTTCAATCTTCTTGATTTATCTAAATGAAAAGTAACATAGACATTTCTACTTCTCAAATATGCATTAACATGTTTAATTGCATATTAAATCATTACTAATAGATCTGAAAACGGAGATTATCAATCCATAAACTTTATTCAATGCATTTTTATTTACTAATACTATTTCTTATTTCTTTTTTTTCACACAATTTTTAACTTATCATTGAATAAAATCTTAAAATTTTGCCTGAAAAATGCAAAACTGATCAGATTTTCTCAATGTCTAAATCCGTTTTGCTATTCACATAAATTTTCCTCATCTTTCTTATCCTGTCAAGTCTGTTACTTTGCTCAATTTATGTAAATGAAATCCTATCATTTTTCTTCTTTTCTTTTTTATCATAATTAAATGAAAAGAGTTCTTTCTTCTTCTTCTTTTTTTTTTTTCTTATATTACGAATAGCACATATTTAATTTAATGAAGTGAAATGAAGTGAAATGAAATGAAATGAAAGCGGACATGAATGGAAATGATCTGTTGGCAGTATTGATAAAACAGTATCCGCCCGTAACGTATCTTTATTCTACCCGCGGGCTGTTTGCTGCTTTATTTTGCCTAAGCAACTTTCATCATTGATTACTTCCATTGGTAAACTAGATTAGCTTGTTTACTCTCAAATAATAATAAAATTGTGGTTCACACAGAAGAAGAACTGATTAGACAGTTGGAGTAACAAAGAAGAAAAAGTAGTAAACATACAATTAACAAAATAATTAAATGAATTATAACTAATAAATAATAAGTAATTAATGCAAACAATTAGTCGGGAAGAAAAAAAAAAGCACATTTTTTATCTTTTATCTTCTTAGCTGTTTAGCTTTTGCCATGAAAATTAATTTTTCTCTTTTTTTCCTTTTTTTTTTTTTGTTTCAAACTTTTAATGAACGAAAAAGAGAGAATCTCATTTTTAATTTAATTTTCAGGAGAAAAAAAGAAATTTTAAAGATTTTTGAAAAGAAGAATCGAAAATTTTTTGTAATTGTTTTTTTTTCTCTTTTTTTCTTTGTTGATCTTTTTTTTCATAATTTCCAGCTTATTCAACTTTTTAGTCAAAACAAAACTAAGCAATTTATTTAGAAAATGTCAATTTTTCTCTCATCTTTTCTTAATAACTATGTTTATTTTTGCTTTTTTATTCAACTTAAATTTGAAAATTCTTTTCTTTAACATTTTAGATTTTCTCTTAAATTGTCATCACAAAAATCTGCGGCTGATTTCTTTTTTTTTCATCTTCTTGCAGCTGCAAAATAAATTTGAAATTACCAAATTTTTAATGGTAATTACACTTGTACAGTAGAGAGTTAGTTAATATCTATTTTATATTTCGTTAAATATTACTTCATTTCATGATAGATTGTTTATACATATTATATTGAAATTAATTTTTACTCTCAGTAATATCGATTTAAATTTAAGATGCGAAGAATTTATTAATTGCTCAACAAAATTTATCGAAATTATAACAACGTTCTTTATTATTACAACAAAATATATAAGAAAGAAAAAGGATGAAAAAATTGAGAAAGCGGAAACTTTGATAATTTTATTAATAATTTCGTTTTGTTTAAATTTGTCGTTTCCACATCCTTCAGTATTGATTAACTTTATAGATAAAAGTTTATCAATCATTTATCGATAACTATCCTTAATCTTTCTTCGTAGTAAACTTATCTTGGAATCGACTTCTCAATCCTAACACTCATTAAAATGCGAATTTGAACTTTAACCAATATTTTTAAATCTTAAAACTGATTTGTTAGTAGGTATCCTGAAGAATTTTCATATTTGATCACAGCTAATTTGAACAAATTTCAAAATTCATTTCCAGTTTATCTTTGTTATTTCTCACTTTATGATCAGTTTGCATTTCTTGCAGAATGTAACCAAAAATATTAATGGTAATAATTAAAGTTTAATTTGCAAACTTTCTTTTTTTTTAAATTATCTTTAATATATCAAGATTTGATGTTTATGTCTACTTTGTATGTTTAATTGATTACACTCCTTGATGATTTAATTATTACTGTCTAGATGATTAATTTCAATAATTAAAAAGAATGAAAGTTTGTAAATTTATACACTTTTAAAAAAGTTTAAAACAGCTAATGATTAACAATTAATCTGTATGATTTCATTCTAATATTTTATACAATATGATATAATTTTATATTTCCAATTATTATAAACCAATATATTATTTCAATTATTAGTATTAAACTTTTTAAATAAATAATTCTGTCATTTCTTTCAAATTACAAAACTAAAATTGTAACTGGAATGAATTTTTTTTTTCATTAAATTTTTCATTAAAATAGTTTATTGCTTTGTAAAAGTTGCTATCGGCAAAATTTTTAAAATCTCATTTTAAAATCTGCTTCTTTCATAATATTTTAAAGTTATTTATCATCATCACCATCATCATCAGTAGCAACAGAAATATTATTATCATCATCTCTATCATTCAAAACTTATCATTCTTTTCATAATGATTGCTACTATTATCATCATCATTATCACAATCATTTAGTAATGATTATCATTTGTTACAATCATCTTTTGTTAACATTTTCCATGCATTTTAAACTAATCAAAAATAAAATTTTTGATAGGACAATAGTAAAAGAAGAGTTGTTGAAAATGATCAGCAATAAGATATTGCTATTATTAACTACATTGATGATAATTGTCGTAGTAATAAGCTCTATTCAAAAGGAATCGAAGATGAACCGGATTTTTCGCAATTCAAATTTCTTTCTTTAGTAATAATAATAATAATAGCTTTTTAAATGAATCAATAAATGAATGAAATCATTCTTTTAGAAAATACTTTTTAAATAAACTTTTTAATTAATTAATTAATCAATCATCAAAGAAGTAAAGCAATAAGTATAACTTTAATTATTACATTAATTTATTAATAAAAAGAAAAGAAAAAAAATTTTTTTTTCATTTCTTGTAATTAATAATAAATCATTTACAAAATATGTGTGTATTTAATTAAATAAATCTATTAAAATGATATATTAGAATTTTATGTGAAACATCAATCGTTTACTTTTCAATTATTTGTATTTAAAAGAAAAAATATAAAGTAATCACAAATTATATTCATTTAACTATTTATTAGTATTAATTTATGGGAATATAAAAGGAATAATGGATAAGTAAAATAAAATGAAATGATTAATTTATACATATATATATATATATTTGAAAATTCAATTTTTTTTTAATTTTAATTTTAATTGTTCCAAAATTTGACTAATACAAAAATATGCTTATACATTTTATGACCATTATTTTTTTTTTTTGAAAAATAATTTTATGAAATAATCATGCATAAAGAGAGGGAGAGAGAGAGAGGGAGAGAGGGATAGAGAGAGAGAGAGAAGCATCTATATACACATATTTATTTACTAATAATCGGTAGGAAGAAAAGTACAGTGCATTCGCCTTTTGTGCAATTTATTGCATGTAATCAAATTTGTATATTCTCACCAGTATATATCGGTATATCCGGTTTTGTAAATAAGAATTGTCATTATCAAATGTTCTACTACAACAGTGTGTCCCCTTTTTGATGACAGAAATACTGAGAGAGAAAGGGAGAGAGAAAGAGAGAGAAAGAGGAACAGTATGAACAGAGGAAAGAAGTAAGATAATAGTAGTAAAAATAGTGGAAGTTGAAGATGATCGGGGAAGATTAATATTTTTGATGAAAGAAGAGGGATAAAGTGCTAAAAGTTAATATTATGAATATCTCAAGAAGCATTTTTTCAAATAATTGACTAATTGATAGTACTAATGACAATCATTTCATTCAAAACATAAATGTTTGTCATCGATAACTAAAGGTTGACATCATCAGTTAATTCTTTTTCCTTTTTTTTTTTTTGGTATATGAAATTAATAATAGAAAAAAAAAAGAGAAGTGAAATAGTGATATTAATGATAGTCAATTTTTTTAATTTCTTTTTTTTTTTTTTTTTTTTTTTAAATAAAATTCAAAATGAATTTTTTTAGGAAAAAAAAAGTATTAAAAGTATGCATATTTTTGTAAATTTACAAAGAAGATGAAAATATAAAATTTACCGATAATTTTCATCAATCTATAAGATGATGATTTCCTGTCCTTTGTCTACATCTCATCAACTATATTTTCTTCCTTCTATGTTCCTTGTTTGCATTCATGCATTTTACTACTACTACTACTACTACTACTACCATCCATCCATGCAAAAATTTTTGCCTTCGGTCATTTTGGTGATGACAATACCACCACTACAGCGGTAAGGAAGCAGGACAGAACAAAACGGTCATCATTTGTGGAAAGTACTACAATCAAAAATGTTTTGGGTTAGTGGATAGGATAGGATAGGATAGGATAGAAGAGGAGGAGGAAGAGGAGGAGGAGGATAAAGGGGAAGGAATGATTTTGAATGATAATGAAGAGAAGAAAGAGAAATTTCTGTTCGAAACCTGTATTTTATTATATTTCCCATTTGGTGATAATAATGTTTGTTGATCGGATAAGAGATTTAGACTTTGTCATCGTTTAAATGAACACTTAGAAACAATGCAAGAAGGAAGAAGAAATTTATATATGAATGTGATAAAATGATGATAAAGAGGGAGAAAGAAATATAAAAAATTATTTTATATTACATATTTATTTTGTAAATTTATTGAAAAAATTAATGCTAAATTATAAAGATTAAAAATATGTTTCGTTTAGTGAAAATTTTTGTTTCTTTTTGCATTATTGTTTGATTTTATGATGAAACGATCATTTATTCTACTACGATGATCTTTGTTCTCTTTATTAAAAAACACAATAAAATATTTGCAAAATTGCATATAAAATTTCAGCTCAATTACCGATCGATAATAAAGCTTAAAGATTAAAGCTATTATATGTCTTTCTTGATAATTAATCCATTTGTTTGCATAAGATATTTCCTTATATTATAATGATTAAATAATTAACATTTTAGATATTCTACTATGATCTTTTTCATTTCATTTAGAAATGAAATGAATGTTATTAAAACAGAAATGTTTACATAAAGTTATCAGGTGATCTATTCTTTGACAGTTTTAAAAGTAGACAAGAAGAAAGAAGTAAGAAAAAACTAATTACAAATAATAATTAATAATAGATAATATATTTTTTCATTTCAAATACTTTAAAACTATATTTTTATCTAGCAATTAGTGAATTTCAGTATCACTGTACTACCATATTCCGTTATATCTTATACTTATAATTAATAAACTTTAGTAATTAAAAGGTATCACTAAAATTACACTGTGCTATCAAATTCTAATAATATTATAATTATTGCATTCTTTTCTACTTATAGTAAATTTTTATATAAAAAGATTAGATAGATTTATTTGATTAAGAGAAATGATTATATTATTATATTATTTCGTTAATTAATCTTTAAATGAATGCCAACAATTTGTTTGTGAATTATGAGGCACTTTAACTTATGTTTGTTTATTACTTTTTAGAAAGTATAATTTCGAATTTACTTCAATTTTTATCTCTTTCTTTCTCCAAATTTAACATTTCTTTTTATTAATAATTAAATATTTCATTTCTAATATGCATTATATGAGTTTAACAAATGCTAAAACTCTTTTTTGCATTTATCAAACTAAATTTGTTATTTTTCGGATAAGCAATATTTTTAGATTTAATTCTTCCAAAATTTATTCTTTGTATGGCTTTTTAAATTCAGCTTCCTTCACAACATTTGTAGTTTTTAATTGGTAAATTTATAATTTAAAAGTGAAATTCAAATATAATGTGATTCATTTGTGCAACATCTGCTCTTTCGTTCGCTGTAATACATTTATTTATATTACGTAAATTGAACAGATAATTCTAGCAGTATGAATTTAGACAGAAAAAAAGAAAAGACAAAAAAAAAAATAGTTAATTAGTTGAGTCTAAGGATAAATTAATTAATCATACAATTCAATTTTTCTATATGCTACAGCTTGTTCTTATTGCTCAAATCTGCTATAATCAATTAGTGAAATCTCATTTATATAAACATAAAAAATTCAAATTTATTTTTCGAAATCTTTTTGCAACCTTTCATGATGAATAATAAGAAACGGAAAAATTTGTGTTGATAAAATTTTTTTGTAAGAAAACCACAAAAATAGCTGTTCAGAATAAAAAATATTTCATTCTTTAAAAAAACGAAAAGATATTTTAAAATGTTTCGATGAAATTTCGATTTTTTTTCTTTTCTAATTTTTAAAACTTCTTTAATATTTATTTTGGTCATTCTGCTAATAATAATTATTCTCATCTTTGTTTCCTTCAGTAATAATTTCCGGATGATTTTTATTTTATCAAATTTATCATTTAATTTATATTTAAATAACTGGATAACTGAAAAATTTGTATTTCAGGAAATTTAACGAAACATATTTTGAAACATCACAAACAAGAGCAAAATGCCTATATTGGTAAAGATGATATTATAATCAAAAAGGTTGGCTCTATAAATTAGAATTTATTTGATAGAATTTTGAATTATAAAAAATTAAATTCTTTTGCTCAAAGATTAGAGGTATTTTGAAACTTTGAATGTGAAATATTTTGCAATTTTCGTTGATCTTATATTTTGTTCTAATTTTTCACAAACTTCCTTTTTTTCAAATTGCAAAGTAAAAACCGCAGTATTTGCAGTATAAATTAATTACAGGGTAAAAAATCGGTGAAAGATCCCGCAGCTGTTGATTTCCTCGAAAAATCCATGATAGTATTGACTTCCGGTACCTCAGAAAATCCGCTTAATTTACCCGCACAGAAAGATGTAAATTTTATTTCAGTTCGTCAAATTTATTTTTGAATTAATTAGAACTAAGTGATCCTCCTATTTTAATTGTAAAATTAAATGATTTTTTCTGGTACTTTGGTTGATTTCAAACTTTATAAAAGGTAATAATTTTTAGGAAGCAATGGATGATGAGAATGATAAGGGTCGTTCAATATTTATGTCTCTTGGCCTTGATACGGGCAGCATGGATCTCAGGTCAACTTCACCTGAAGACGAATCCATGTTTACGGTTCACGGTTAGTAATTAAAATTTTGTTTATTACAATTATAATTTTAGTAGATCTCGCCGATGCTTTTCATCGCTTGAAAAAGTATAATTACTTTTGTATAAATCATGATTTTACAACTATTTCAAATTTAACATTAATATAAAATTCTGTATTCAATTCTACTTGTCTATTAATTATTTTAATTTCCTCTCTATCTACTACCTTGTGTGTGTGTGTGTTTTTTTTTCAATGTTTAATACCAAACTAACTTGCTACATTCATATTTTTAATTAGGAATTAGAAAGGAAAAAAAAAAAAACGGAAAGGGAAATTTTTATTCGACCATAATATTTTAATTACTCATTTATAATTGTTAAATATAAGTTAATTAATGTACTATAATATATGCCTACAATGAAAGTATATTATTATGTTTATATTTTCAAATTAAATTAAATTAATATATTACTATTACAATTTTTGCTATCATGATAATACAACTTTACTTATCTACAGATAGATATGTAATCAGTAGATGATACTATTACGCTATCAGATTTAACTGAATGAATTTACCAAATGACTTTTCACAACTAAATGACTTCCTTTAAAACTTTTGTACTGTGCTAATGTGTAATTGAATCGTTTAAATAGTTAAAAGCTCTTTGAAATGAAACGAAATTTTAAACGAAATCACCGAACAAAACTATTTTATTGTAATAAACGGCAATGGCATTGTTGCTGAGCTCTTCCTTCGGTTCATTTGTCACTGTTGTGTTGTAATTGTCTATCTTTAAGATAATGAATGCTACAACATTGCTTATGATAAGCATAAATAAACTAAAATTTTAAGGGATGATCATTAAATATGAATAAAATTTAATTAGTTAATTAATTAATTGGAATTAGTTTTCCTTTTTTCTTAATATCAATGATGTTTAATATGATAAATGTAGATAGAATTTTAAGAATGATAAAATAATTGGAATTTTCTCATGTTTTGTTTTTTTTTTTTTTTTTTTTCATATCAAAAATCATTTATATGGCATAGATGATTATTGTAGAGAAAATTATTGTTTTTGTTCAAAATAAAGAAGAAAAAAAGAAAAAAAATTTTTGATGATAAAATGATGGAAATTTTTTGAAAAAAAAAAAAATTTATCATTATTTTGCTTTATTGTGTTTTGTTTTGCTTCTCTTTTTTTTAAGCAAAAATAAACTTTTTTCTTTTTTTCAATTTTTTTGAATCTTCTAAATCACATTTAAAGATACAAAAAAAGTTTTTAATTGTCTATTAATTATCATTATCAGTTATCAGTATGAAAAAAAAAAAACATGATATTGTAAGATTTGAATAAAGGAAAACGTAAATTTATAAAAATAAATTTTTTAATCAAAGAGGAAATAGGAGAAATGACATTGTAGGATTAAGAGAATTAAACTACTTTTCAACATAACTATTTATCCTCTGCTACCCTCATAGAGTTACAGTATGCTCAATACCTTTTCCACATTACCGTAAGTTTGATAAACAATTCGAATAATTGATAAGAATACTATCTTTTCCTCTCTCCCTCTCTCTTCTTAGTTCTTACGCACTCGTATTATTTCTTATCATTTATTCAGTATTGATTCAAATGTTGGAGTAAAACAAGATAATATCTATGATATGTTAGAGAAAAAATTTTAAATTATAAAAATTGAAATGATGAGAATTTAAAAGTTTACAGTATTTCCCATCTATATTTTCAAAAAAACGCAGTAGTATATATGAAATAATAGCAGAAAGTTTAGATATTTACTGAAAGATATCATTTTATCACTTTATTTGATTGCTATAATTTCTCGCAAGTGATACTGACAAATTTTTTCTATTTTATAATTTCATTTAACGGATAAAGAAGGAAATTAATGAGTTATTTATACATATGAATAAACATTAGAATGACTTAAAAAATGTAGAAATAAGAAGGATTAAAATGAATTAAAGGACAGTTCAACTCAATAATAAATTTATTATTAAATCAATGATAAAGGTAATACTTGTAAGTTCAAAATAATTAAGTGTTAAATTGTAAGCATGAAAAGTTTAATTAGGATCGTAATGTAAGAGAATTAATAATTTGATAGATCAGAAAGAGATAAATATGTGATTAGTTTTAAGCTAGCTAAACTAGAATTCAATAGAGTTTAGCCTGATGAAGCTGAGATAGAGTAAACATTTAGACTAAGTTAGAATAAAATAGAACAAAATGAAGATATATAAAAATTAGAAAATTACAACAAAATGCATTATTGTTATGATTGTATCAAATATTTTGATCTGTTATAAATTAACTTAATAAAATTTATTTTGAATAATAAAATAGTATGTGATTAAAGAATAGATTTTCTAATTTTCATTGATACTATCATAACATAAAATATTATTTAAACATTTTCTGTTGAAAACGAATCTGTTTAATAGTACTATATATTATCTTCTACTATTATGGTATTTTATTGAGCATTAGGTTAAAGGGTAAAGGTTAAAGGATAAAGGTTAAGGGATAATGGTCATGATGTAAATGTCATTTCAATAAAAGAGTGCTTAAAATATTGAAAAAAAAATTGATAGTAACTGAAGAATTTATAATCATCAAATCAATCGGTAAAAGGTAATTTAAAGTACATATTTGTAGCAATGTGCAATAATTAAAAATTATGCTTGACTTAATTTTTTTCCGATTTAATTTTAACCAAGAATTTTTGATTTAATTTTAATTAAGAATTATGATAACGTAAGTTGTAGTATGAAGTAGTCAAGTAGTTAAATCATTTTAGTTGTGCAAATTTCATTATCACTTTGGTTTTTCAATTCCTAAAATATTTTCAACTTTTTTTGCAAAAAAAAAATTTACTTTCTAAGGTAATTAACTGATTTTATATGAACGTAAGTAACTGGTGACATAAGGACATTTTCATTTATAGCAGATGTTAATTGAGATATTAAAGACGTAAATACTAAGTTTGAAATCTTTTACTTACCTAAAAGTTTCTTTTTTTTCTTGATAATTGAATTTTGAATTATTTAAAAAGACACACAATGATGTCACTTTTCCTCCTCTCTCTTAGTATTTCTGATAATTTGCATCATAAGTTCATAATTTATTTGCGTTATTTGAAGAAAAAAAATTTTCGATTAAAATTTTGCAATTATTTTATATTTAATTGTTAGCCCAAATATGGGAATTGAATTTCCTAATCTGAGTTTTGTTAAATTTTGTTATGTTTTTCAACAGAATTAATTCTTTTCTGTTTCTTACCATTTCCTTTTTCTGTAAAATAAATTTCAGAACAGATTTTTTTTTTTTTTATTTTGCAATAGCTTCTTCTATTAAGCAAAAATACAGCTTTCACAGTTTCAATTCTTGCACTATTTCACAAAGTGATTTCATTTTTCTTGTTTTTTAACCAATTTCATTTTATCCTACAAAATTTGAAAATATCTTTTTTGTGTTTGTCTAAATAAAATGCGAATTTTTTTTTTCCGTTTAAACAAAAATTTTTCGCTGACAAAATTTGCCAAGTGTAGATGAAATTTTTTTTAATTTCATTTTTTTTTTTTCAAATTTATATAACATTGAAATAGTTGAGAAATGTAAACATTATTAATTCGATAATTGAATGCACAGGCATACGTTGTTGATGATGGATTTCAGTTTGTTATTTTTTTCACTTAATTTATTCTTTTGTTTACTAGCACTGCTCTTTACTCTTACTAATTTATGCATAATTATGTTTTTTTTTTTTCTTGTTAATGCCTGAAAATAAGCAAAAAACAAAAACAAAACAAAACAATTGAAAAATTGATGGAAGGATTGAAGGCCTTTTTGACCAATTAAAATTGAAATTGGAAATGAATGTGAAGAAATAAAATGAAATTATCCGTTAATTCGATATGTAATTCATGAATTAAATCAAAAATATCAATCAAAAATACTTTTCGATTAATATATAGTATGCATGCTAATGCTGATTTTTTTTTTTTAATGCAAAAAAGATAAATAACTTTTGATATATCTTTTAAAAATATAAAAAAAAAAGAAACAAAAAATCAAATTTTACTTCAATTTTCTTTTTCAGTTTTAATGAAAAAAAAAGAAAGAAAGAAAGAAAGGAAGGTTAAAGTATTCTTTTTTGTTTCTTTTTGAGTATTCATTGCAAGACAAATTTTATTTTTAATTTAATAATTTGATGAAACATGAACTAGAACGGAATTTATACGGAAGAATTATAGGTGAGAAACCGGCTGTTGATCCGATGATAGATGAGCCTATTGGTATGGGCGGTGGTGAATTGGATTGTGATGAAGGTACGTCATCACCGCTCAACAATATTAGTACTAACGAGCATCTTACCTCATTGATCGCTCATATGGCTAATAATACACGAACTCAATGTCCGGAATGTGGCAAACATTTCCGTAAAGGTTTCTTTATAAATAATTTTCTTTTTTTTTTTTCCGTTTTCTAAAGATTACAGTTCTTAGATGAAATAAAAGTTATTGTAAATTTATAAATATTAAAGAAAAAAAAAGAAACTTCTTTTTTTGGACTATTCGCTAAAAACTTTTTACTTTCACTTTTTTTTCCTTTTACATTAGAAATAATTCATAACATTTCAAGTAACTATATGAGACCATTCTGAAAGGCCATATGAGAACATTCCGGAAGATTATATGAGAATAGCATTCCAGAAAATTATATGAAGGCATTCCAGATTGCCGTATGAGGACATTCTGAATCACCATTTAAGAATATTCCGGAAGATTATATGAGCACAAAAAAAAAAAATTATTACAATTAAAAAAAGGAAATTGTTGCAATACATAAAATTCGATCAAGAAAAAATAAGTGGTTGTAATCAGTTATTAATCAATTTTAATCAACAATTCATTAAATGGTACTAATAAGCAGCATTCTAAACAAAAGCAAATTATTTATCTCTCATTGACTTATACCAAAATTTGTTTACAAATAATAGCAATTTTAAAATCAAAAAATTTTCATACAAATAATTTGAAAGATAGACAAAAAGTTATTTTTGGATTAGAAAAGTATTTCTCTCAAGCCAAACTAATGATAATGCAGAGTAAAAAAAAGTAAATTTTTTATCTTATAAATCAGATAACATTTAAATTGCAATAGAATATATCACATCACATATGTCAATCTGTTTGATAAGATAATCTAATTCATTTAATAATAAATGAAGCTAAAAAAAAAAAAAAACTTTAAACCAAATGCACAAGGAGAATTATAGCTTAGCAATGTGAATGAATAAAAAACTGATCAATTCATAATATTAATTGATAATTTGATAATCATAATATTAATTGATAATTTCAATTTTTTAGGTTCATCATTGCAAGTGCATATGACACTGAATCATGGCTTTCCACCACCTGGTAGTTCTATTTCATCTGATGATCAGGTTGAAAAGTGCTCTGACTGTGGCACTTCAGCCGAACCAGGAAATTCTCAAAATGAAAATCCATCATCAGCACCGGTTCATCAGGAAATTAAGGAAATTAAATCAATGATCGGTGAATTGCGATCAGCTCAAAGTACGGCACGTGTTGAGCAGGTAATTTCTTTCTTATTAAACAGCTAAATTATTTATCTTTCTATAGCAATGGTAAATTTTTCCTTGTGGACTTTTCATTTTTATCAAAAAAAAAAAAAAATTGAACTAAGCAAAAAAAGAAAAAATTTTTAAATGAAAAATTTCAGTTATTGACTGGTTTGGATACACGTGTTGGACGATTAGAGAAGCAACTGGAAATGGCATTAAACAGTATTTATACATTGGTTCAATTACAAACCGGAATTAATTCATCCGTAACAAGGTTCAGGGAGGAAGCTTGTGAGCAATTGAAAACAGTCAAAGCAATGCTCAGCGAGTCTTCCGTTTGAAAAAAAAAATTTTTTTTTTTTTTTTGGTATACTTTAACAAAAACGAATAAGAAAGTAGTAAAAAGGGAAGAGAAAAAGTTTTTTTTTTTNAAAAAAAAAATTTACCAGAGCAATCATTCATTTAAAAAAAAAGGGAAAAAAAACTTTTTAATTTCATTTTGCTAATGAAATTAATTTGTAAGGTGGTGATATTTTTTTCCTTTTTTGGTATTTGTTTTTCAACTAATTTACACTAATCAAGAATGAAAAGTTAAATTTTGTAAAAAAAAAAGAAAAAAAAACTTGTAAAATACCTTTATCGAAGTATTTCAATTTCTTAACAAAAATGAAAGAAAAAAAAAATAAGAGCAAAGATAAGATAAAGAGAGATAGAAAACATTATATGCCAAGTAGTTTTATTTATGTTATAATTTATTTTCATCTGTTGTCTTTTTCTTTTTTTTTTTTCAATTTAAACGAAATGGTAATGTTTTCTCATATGCTTCTCTCAATCTGAGTAATAATTATAATAATTGTAATGTTGATGACATTATTATTAT
>SSBO01000012.1:21788399-21800673 GCA_005281725.1 Wuchereria bancrofti | reverse complement strand
ATAAGAGCAAAGATAAGATAAAGAGAGATAGAAAACATTATATGCCAAGTAGTTTTATTTATGTTATAATTTATTTTCATCTGTTGTCTTTTTCTTTTTTTTTTTTCAATTTAAACGAAATGGTAATGTTTTCTCATATGCTTCTCTCAATCTGAGTAATAATTATAATAATTGTAATGTTGATGACATTATTATTATTATTGTTATTTTATTATTATTATTATTATTAATAACATATACTCTTCTCAGCCCCGTATATTTCTCAGGTATTTTCTCTACTTAATTACAATTTTATCAAGGAAAAGAAAACAACTTTATACAAGAAATTTTTCTTAAATATTAATTTTTTATACTAAATATTCATTTTTTAAAAATAATTTTTAAATCGCTCATATTTTATTTCAAATTGAAAAATGTGATATTAGCAATTAATTCAAATATATATTATATGTGTAGTTTCATTAAATTATAAATGCTTTTCGTAGAAAAATACCATAGTATCAATAATTTCTTATTGGGGCAAAATATTGATTACTATTCTACCTCTAAATAAGTATTTGATTTTTATTTGAAAAATTTTCAAACAATGAAAATGTATTATTATCAATAATTGAATGTGTAATGTAATTTGTGTTTGTTGCTAAATGTAATTTTAAATTTTGCTGGATGAGTATTATTATTATTATTATTGTCGTTATAATTACATACTTATTATTCATTGTATCAAATTCTAATTATCATTTCTAATATTTCTATTCAAATTAGATTTCTTTTTTTCTTCATTCTTCGTTTTTTTTTTTTTTTTCATAATATATTCAATATTATAATAATAATAATAATAACAATTAATTGAACAAACAGCTAATCTTTGGTATGGACAATCTAGTCAATAAAAAACTTTTATTTTTTTGTTTTCCTCCTTTTTCCTTTTTCCTTTTTTCTTTTTTTTTTCCTTTCTTCCATTTTTTCTTTATGATATTTTTGAAATTTTATCTCATTCTTGCAAAAGCTTTTAAAATATTTGTAATATGACATAAAAAATTATTTCGCTTTTTTCTTGCCAGTAATTATTATCTAAAATTTTAATTACTACAAATTTGCAAACATCCGTAGTAAATTAAGTCTTATTTTAGCAATTGAAATTATTATAAATATCATAAACTATTGATGGGAAATATTTTATTGTTCTTCATGGTTTTCTTTATTAACTTATTTTTTAACAAATTAAATTTGATGAAAATTTGATTAGTTTCTAGAAAAATTGAAAAATTTTCAAGTCCTTTTTTTCTTGTTCAAATTTGCAAAAAAAAATTTTTAATTTCTGACAAAACCATTATATTAGAGTAAAATATAACGGTCAATTTTTTATAATATCAAAAAAAGGCCCACATATATTCTTATTTTTATTAAATTTTTGATTTTAAAATAAAATGTTGGAAATTTTTTAAATTAGTCTCAACTTTTCATAGTAACAAAAAAAAAAAATTTTTAAATTAAAAGTGTATTCATATCGATAATTTTTTAAATTTTCAATGCTACGGATGTTTTTTTTTTCTCTTCATCCTACTCTTTTACCTTTTACTTTTCCTCCTCTCTCTCTCTCTCTCTTTCTCTCCCTCTTTCCTCTTTTTTCCCTTTTTTTCTTCCTTCAATGAAATGTGCCATATAATTTGGCTAAATTTTAAAACTTCTAAACTTTTTTCTTTTCTTTTTGTCTTTTTTATATTTTATCATTTTATTCATTTCATTTCTCTCTCTCTCTCTTCTCTTTTTTTTCTTTTTTATTTAAATATAAAAGAAAAGTATGTAAATTTACGTTAAATTCTTCATAGTCTTTTTTATTTTTTTTCTTGCCATACCATTCATTCATTATTACACTTTTTGATGTGCTATTTTTTTCTCCTCTTCTTTTTTTATGAAATATTTCATATTTGCTTGTAATGTTTTATCTTTTTCTTTTTCTCTTTTTTTTTTCTTTTCATTTTCGTATGATCTCATTTTTTTTTTTTAAATGTTGAAAAATGCGTTTATTTGTGAATTAGCAATGGATGAAAAGTGTGTTTATTTTCAAAATGCAAAACAAAAACAAGAAGAAATGAAATTAATGCAAAAGCAAATGAAAATATAATGAAACAATGTCTCAAAATGAAATTAATTAATTAATTAACTAATTAATTAATTACTGTATACATGAATGTTAAAATATTACGGTAAGTTTATCATAAATGATGTGATAATGTTTGAGATAATTAAGATAATATATATATGAATTATACGATTTTGTAAATTCTAATTCATATTAGATATGGTAGTAATATCAACTATTATTGACAATTATTCATTTTTTTTTTCTTCAACTTTCAAATTATTTTTTGAAATTTTGAAACATTTTCAGCTTTTTTAATGACAATTTTTTTTTTTTTTTTTTTGTTTTTTTCGTTTTTCTAGCTCTATTCTAGCGGCAACAGTAAAAGATAAGTGGAGGACGATGAGAGATCACGAGTTTTAAATAAATTTAGTGAAATTTTAATTTATGACAGCTGTTTTATTTATGAAAAATGCATTCCAAATTGTCCTAGAAAATTTATGTTTGAATAAAAAAAGGTACAGAAGTTAAAATTATGCAAATATTTTTTAGAATTGTTATGATTAGCTTATTACTATTATTATTATTATTATTATTATTATTATTATTATTATTATTATTATTATTATTATTATTATTATTATTATTATTATTATTATTATTATTATTATTATTATGGTATGAAACATCATGATATCAAGAAAATTGAAACGATTTAAATAAAATATCGATGGTATACAATAACTGCTTACGGTAGCAAATGAAAGTGCAAATGAAATGCTACGGTATTAAACAATCATCGGAATTATTATTATGTTTGATTTCGTAATATTTATTTTCATAACTTTCCTTATTCTGATATCATGGAGTGAAAAATGGGAAAATATCAATGATATACGATAAGCAAAATTGAGATGAATGTTGGCTGTAAATTAAAAATTACGGTATCAAATTGAAATTATGCACCTGAACGATATCTTTTTTTTTTTTTGTTTTATTTTTATTATTTATAAAGCATTTTATACTCAAACACTTTGTGTCCTTCAAATTTTATCGCTTAATTAATAACAAACAAAAAATGACATCAAATGGGCACATGCAATTGAGTGAAATCATATTAAAATTATAACTTATTAATACTGTTAAAAAAAATTTCAAAAATTAAGCAATCTCTTTTATTGATTACTAAAAGTATTGATAGCAATAAAATGAGGAGAAATTTTTTGCATTGTTAAAATCATTATCATCACCACTGTTGTTACTATTGTTGTTACTATTATTACTATCATTATTATTGTTAATATCTGATAGTTATAGTTAAGAAAAGTGAATAACTATGATGTAAACAAGCAGACGGTTGCAATATATAATAATAATACGTAGTAGTAAGTTAAACTAATTGTTAAACGCAACAACTGTTTAGATATTTTCAAAAAAGTGTTGTTAAATCTTTGAAAAAGAACTATAATATAGGAAAAAAATGTTGAAAAAATTGTTTTTAAAAAATATTGAATTCATTAAATGTCAAATTTTTGCTTTTTTCTTTTGTAAAAAATTACAAGAAAATCATTTAAAAATCTTACCAGACAAAGACATTCCTTTTGCTTTTTCAATGATATTAAAATGAAGTTTTAGTTTCGAAAATTTGGATAAAACAAGACAAATAATTTAACACAGAAAAAAGGAGATATTTCCTCATTACAAAAATTTCTCATCTTAGTTTATTTAACTGGGTGAAATAAACTTTTTTAACAGTAACCAACGAAAATACTTTTCGTTTTCTTTTTTTTTTTAGTGATGACAATAATAATTGTAGAAAGATACTATATTTGTATGATATGAATAGGAACTGGAAGTTAAGGGAATAAATGAATAAACGGAAAAGTTTTTACCCAAATTTTGAATTGTAACGCTGGAAGCTTACACTGCTAAAATATAATATAATTAAATTCATTATCATTACTTAAGTTATTTAAGTGATTATTTATCATTTAAGTCCCTCAGTTTAAAATAATTTTAACAAATCAAGTTAAATCTAAGACAATGCATCCCTTAGCCAAGCATAAATGGTCATTTTAGGAAGTTTTAATATAATATGAGGTAAAATCAATATGCAAACAAAAGAATTCCTATTCCATAATAATAATGCTTTTAAACAAATTATTCATGCTCTTTTATGGTTCGACGAATAAGAATTTCACATCCTCAATAGAAATTTCATTGTAAGAAATGTGGTAAAGTTTAGTAAATGAAATTGGACCGCGTAATGAAATAATGATTGATATAAAAGTGTTACTTAATTATGCAATTGAAATAATGGGAAACATTAAACAAAAAGACTAATAAAATAGTCGTAAGTTTCTTGTAATTTATAATCTGCAGGGCAAATTAAATAAAGAAATGAAAAATGTTTTAAAATTATTCATGTTTCAATCTTCGCAGGAAACCTACTAAATTTTGCCACATTTCTCTGTAGCAAATTGAATTATTAAAAAAAGATTCTTTTTAAAAGATCTCACTATACTGTTTTTAAAACATAAGGTGTAAATTAATAGATGGAGAAACATTTTTCAAGCAAAATATTTTATTTTGTTTGAGTTCGCTTTGAAAAGACTGTTGACATCAAAAAAGTCGTAAGAAAAAAATATTTTACATCACACAGTGGCAGACATATAGGCATTTCAGTTTGTTTTTTTCTTCAGAAGTATATCTACAGCTGATCGTAAATCATCAACCAGCAAGTCTGGTTTGATGCTATGATTTATCCAAGACTGTCTGAAAAATGGAATAAAATACTGTGAAAAAAGAATATGTGAAGTGTTCGCTTTAACCTAATTTTGCGATAAAAGTTATTATTGAAGATATAACCTTAAATTCTTCACAGAAATATAAGTGTAAAATTTTGTTAAATTATTTCATTTACCTCCACTTTCCTGTTCGAACTTGCACACCTCTGATTCCAGCTTTCTGCGCCCCACCAACGTCGGACACAATATCATCACCAATCATTACAACCTAAATTGTTCTTCTTGCTTAGCAAATTTCAATTTCACTTCATTAAAACATGTCTATTTGTTCCCCTACGGTTCCATTGATTTAGAATGGTTGGTGAGAAGAAAGAAAGAGGAAGAGAATAATATATGATACTATTGATAAATAAGAGTAATATAGCAAACCATAATAGGAAATCACTTGTAAGATTGTATTACATAGTGATAAATTATAAAAAAAGTGATAAATTATAACTCAACCGAAAATAATTTGAAAATAATATCAACCTCATCGGTTGTTAAACCCATGTCATCAATAGCAGTTTTGAAAAATTGCTGTTCTGGTTTCCCAACAGTAATAACTCGTGCATCACATGCATACTGCAATGCACGTGTGAAACCACCAACATCCATACATGGTCCATCCATTCGCTGATAAAATTTTCTGGAAAAAAAGCTTTTATAATAAATTCATCAGCAACTAAATGAACTCATTTAATACTTTTCTTTTTAATCATTTCATAATTATTTTCAAATCAGAATGTAAATTCTTAACAAATTCAATACTATTGGGAGTTCTTTGTTAAGATTGCGTGCCATCACATACTGTAATCATTAGTTTTTTTTCACTGAAGTGATGAATTTGTTTTATTCAACAAATATTAGGACTTTTTCAAGAAAAATTCATAGAGGGGACAAGATAAAAGAAAGAATAAAAATTCTAGTGATAATAAGTTAAAATGCAATGGACAATAATGCTTTGGCTATTTAAGACATTACAGTGTCCAATATATCCTAAATTACTAACCCACAACCTAAAGTAACAATCAATGGGTCATCCGTATCATGCAAAACTCGAAAAGCGGCATTCATTGTTTCATAGGTAAATCCGCCTTCAGCATCACCCAATAATACGCAATTCGGATGGTTTGTATTAAGATCGCCAAATTCCTCCATAACACCTAGAATAAAATGCAAAGTGAATATTTTAAAATATTTTTTTCAAATGGCAAAAGACGTTGAAAACTAAATCTGAATGTAAGAAATGTGATTCAAGTTTAAAAATATGAAATTTCATATAAAAATTCTATGACATGCCTTTATGCACCAGTATATGTGGTCTAAGATTATGATCCTTGATGTATCGTTTCGCTTCTGGGACCGGCATAAAAATGTGTTCTTCTTTTAGAGTAAATCCAAGCTTTGTCAACTTTTCGAATAAATGTTTACGACTGCGTGTACTTTCATTTGTCACAAATCGAACTGAACTTTCAGCATACAATCTCAAATTTTTTAATTTTAGCAAACTAAAAATTTCTAATTCTAAATGTAAAAAGTTCCAATTAAACAACCTTTATGATGTGAAAATTCTTCTCAAATGTTAAAAATTTGCTTCGTAACTAGAAAAAATGATATAGAAATATTTTATTAAGTTAAGCTAACTTAATATAGTATTCTCTACCTCAATTTTAAATTATGCTCACGCTAACAACAAATATTTAATCATATAACTGAAAAATGCAAAATGTTCACAATATCAAAAGTTTGATTATTTTTTTTATCCAGTTTGTTGGTAAGTTAAATACATTTTTTTAACATTTTCATAATTGATACATCAAAAGCGTTATACTATTCTGATAAATAAAATCCAATTCAGGTTTCAAACATTTTTTAAAATAGCGCTGATTAAGAATATGAATTAGACAAAAGTATAGAAACAATATTTAAACTAAGTCAATAAATTTCAATTTTTTAATTAAAAGAATAAAAAACCTATTAACTGCCTCTACTGATCCCTGTATAACACGTCCAATAGTATTTGGATCACTATTGTATAAAACACCGGTAATATCTAAAAGAAAACCCTTCACCGGTTTGTTACTGATATTCATTTCCTGCAAAAAGAGTGCACATAAATGGAACAAGTAAACATCATTCTTAAAATAGAAATCATTATAAATTTTGATCAGAAAAGGATTATTTAAAATTTATTTAAAATTCAACGTAAAGTCAACATTATGGCTTAAAAGAAGAACTGAACGAACAGAATTAATTAATTTAAGCGATATTTCCGCAGTTGCATATAGCTTGAAAGAACTGTTTGATTAATTAATAATTGACTAATAATTAATTAACCGATTAATTATCTTATAAGAAAAAGAAAGTGGTAGCTATGAATTAACTGAAAAATGAACCAAACTCAATCAGAAATTAAAACTAACCAAAAAATTTTCAGAATAAATTTCAAATGAAAAAAAAAGAAAATTAAATATTCAAACAGATATAATATCGAGAATTAATCAAAAACTGAATATTAATTCATCATAACAAACAGAATTATATGTAAACTGTTAGGAGATTGAAAGAAGGATTAAATTTAAAATTTATTTAAAAGAAAATCATTAATCCGGTAATAATCCCTTCCCGCAAACTGATTCTCTCGATGCAAACATCCTTTACTAATTCTTTTTTCTTATCGCAACTTAAATATCAACATGGAATTTCCTAGGTTTATATTCAAATCGATAGGAGAAGAATGCTGGTAGTTTGATGAACTTAACTTTATCATATCTGTTGTTAATTTCTGTTATCATAAGTTATCCTTTATCTGTGGTGTTTTTTTTCTTGTCTTTAATTATTGTTATCATAAATATCAGTTTATGTTCTATTGGCTTTTTGTCTATTGTTTTATCAATCTCTAAAAGTGTACTATCTTGGAAATCTTATCATTCTTTACTTTCTCACAATTTTCCGTGCTATTTTTTAAATTTTCTAATGTTTGTTAGAAATTATTTAGATTTTTTAGTCAAAAAAAAAAGTGTCGTATGATGGTGTAATATATATCATATAATGATTTTTACGTTACATATTACACGATTGTTTTTCTTACGTAGCGTAATATACGTGATTGAGGTATAAATATACGTAATATACGTGATTGAGGTATAAATATACGTAATATACGTGATTGAGGTATAAATATACGTAATATACTTGATTGAGGTATAAAAATTTTTGTGATTGAAACATTTTAATTTCGTTGCAGTAATAGGCATAATTAATAAGCTTAAACTAGGCATATACTTAAAAATGGAATGTAATAGAGAAATTTTTAATGGATAATAAACGATGTATATCCATCGTCTATTATTGTAAAACATTAAAGATATATTATATCTTTGTGTTTTGCTGAAATTTGTGATCGAAAAAATTTAAATTACTGTTTATTCTTTTTCGTCATAACTTTTCAATTTTGATTGAAAATATTATTCAGTTCATTTCTACAAACTCATTGCTGTAATATTAAAATGCTTTAGTTTTCCTTTATGTCAAAGTTAATTAATCGTTGGTACAAACCGTTAGTTCGAAATTTTAAGGATGTTGTCAAATCAAATCTATTAAGAAAAAAGGGTAAATTTCATCAAAGAAATTGGAGCTTATTTTTAAACTTTAGATTTTTTGCAATAATTGAAAATATATCCAAATATAATTGTGAACAAATTTCACTTCTCTAATGTCAACTTTTATTATTTAATGGTTAACTATGACACTCTATTGTTTGAATTTTCTTCTAAAATTTAGTAATTATAATGGAGATTAATTGATTGATAATTGATAGTGTTTGCCACTAGTCTTAAGTAATATTAGTTTGAAAGGCTAAAGTTTATTTATTTCAAGTCTCACCATTTTCTGTCCTAATGGACAAAAAAGCTTTTTTCCCTTTCTCTCTCTCTCTCTCTCTCTCTTTCAGCATTGGATAGAGCATTTAGTTAAGAAGGTACTGCTTAAGGAGAAATGAAACGTATTATTTACGTTACACTATAATATTTGTTCTTTTCATTATATTCTTATCAACATTTTTTTTTTCTTTCTATATATCACGAATATTGTGTAAATATTAAAAATTTCTCCGAATATTTTTTAGAAATTTATTCGATGAATTTTTGAATATAAAAATTAATTATAAAATTATTATCTTATTGTAATTTGTTTTGTTCCAAATTAAAATGTAATATTTTTTTTTTCAGAGTTTTTTCATTTGGAAGATTTTTCGTTCCATAAATGAAAAGCAAAACGAAAAAAGATTGAAATGGGCGTTGCATGGGTTTTCGAAACGGACAAAAGTGCTGTTAGCATTGAACGTGCAATTGAAGGAGAAGGTGGCGTGAAAGGTGGCATTTTTACGGTTGATTCTACACCATTCAAACCGAATGATAATGTTCAAGGAGCTATCAATCATGTATTTATCTTGCATCATTCACGTTTCCCGCAAAGTACTTTTACAATAGCACCGAATGAAAAGCAAAAACATTGTCCGCGGGCGATATCCGATCGTGGATTTGATTGTATCTTGGCAAAGCTTAGTTCCGGATTGGTACAAGATACTGCAGGAAAATTTGAAGTTTCTGGGCATGAATATACATTGCAAGATTTTATTATTCGAACTGGAAATGCTTCGATGGGTGTAATTAGTAAAGGTGTTATTGTTGAAGTTGAATATGCACCATCTTGTGTAGCATCACAGTGTGGTAATTTTTTGCAAGAATTTATAGCAGTTTTTTTTCCGGATCACGTTGCTGATAAGCCGGTGGTTTTGCAAAAAGCACAACCGGAACCGTATAGTGCCCTTGATACCATGCATCAGTATTTGGATATTTTTCAAAATATGCGGAAAAAAACATAAGCCCATTTTGATTTGTATATTTCAAGAATTGAATGGAGAAATTTTAGACATTTTTATCAGTTTTTCGTCAAATTACAAGTTGCAAAAAGTTGTGAAACTTATGGTTTTTTAAAAAGTGGATTAACTTAATGCAACTAAATAATGATTTATGGAAGTCAAGTTTAGCAATATTTCTTTCACGACAGTTGTCAACATAAGGTTATAGTTAGCTGAAGACTAATTGTAATGTCGGTTTAAAGTGGTATCTTTCTTCACTAAGTTAACTTGTAATCCGTTGATAAGTTATTTAAATTTGGCTTATTTTGAAAATTCTCACAGAAATGTATTTTAACGCATTAGAAAAAGCTAGATTTCTAAACACTATTAGTTTTTATTGTACTATTTCCAATAATCTTTGTAGTAGTTTCGAAATTTTCAAATTATTTCTCATTTTGTTTTTCGTATTTGTGTAAATAAATGCTACTTTCAACTCATAAAGTTCATTTTTATCGCATTTCTTCGCATGTTGTTGGCTGAAACAAAGAATTGGAACAAACTGTAAATGATACGACTGTTGAAGGTTTTTTGTTAAGTTTGGCCGTCTTTTCTAAATCCTCCAAACTTGTCCCTTTTGTTTCGGACAAGAAAATGAAAAAGAACACAAATGCAACCATTGTAAGAGCTGCGTAAATGAAGAAAGCTGCTGAAATTTACAAAATATATTTTGTAAATTTTAGATTTTACAATGTATTTTAAAGTAAATTAGAGTTAATAATTGAAATATTAAATCAAGTCATATGCACTTATTCTTGCTAAATTTCTATAATTAGCAGAAATTTGTTTTCAAATAAAATATACAATGTTTATGTTTAAAAATCTTACAATCTCTTCCAATATTTCTAATTAGTAATGTGAAAGACGTTGATGCAATAATATCAAATAACCAATTGCAAAATGCAGCAATGCTAACACAAATACTTCGTGCCCACATAGGATAAATTTCTGCATTAATAATCCATGAAGATGGTGCATAACCTAAAAGTAATTAGTATTAATTTAATTAATTGGCTATTATTGATTTCAAAAGTTTATGAAATTAATCTCTTAATCTCTTACTTTCTGATTTTTCGTCATCTTTTGTTTAGTTATCTTTAATTTTCATTTCTTTATAAAAGATTTTTAGCATTTACTAGACAATTGACATATACGATGGCAGAAATCCGTAAGTAATATATATGAATTATATTTCTTTTATCATTTAAAACAATAAACATGTGGGAAAAAAAATGTGATGGAAAATTGTAATCTAAAAGTTTTTACAACTTTTAGATTAATTTCACTCTTTATTACTATCAGTCTCAGTACTAATTCTTCTATTTTTTTCTTTTTTTTTTTTTGAATTCTATAAAATGAAATAAAATTGGTAGCAAATTGTTTATGCTGGTATCAATTGTTTTACTTTAATATTCAATTTTTTTTTCTTTTTTAATTATAATCAAATTACAAAATGACATGATGAAAAAATGTAATGAAATTTGCTTTTTCCTCTCTTTCAAATATTTTTTTTAACTATTTCAACATTTTTGTCTATTTCTAAATTAATAGAAAAAGAAAAATAAACAAATATAAAATACTACTTTTCTTTTTTTTTTAAAAAAAAAGGAAAATTTTTAAAGAAAAATGATATTTGATAATATTTGTTATAATAAAGAAAGATAAATGTTAGATATACCTACCACAAGCAAAGAATACGATGAAAGTTACAAGTGGAACTAAAAGTAAAATGGCGTAACCCGTGGCGCAATAATCATCCATCCAATCATAGCTCATTGAACTATTAGTAAAAGAGCATGGACCAATCAAAGATTTTGATTCAATTACACTTGCTTTTTGATCGATTGGTAAACAATAGCTGAAATTCATCAATTTTTCATTAAAGCATTTTTTGTGATAGAAATATTTTACTACTAATTGGCAATAAAAGTGTTTCGATTAACTAATTTAGTTCAAATAAAATTTTTCTTTTTTTAATGAGTATTAGCATATAATTTCTTTTTTAAATAATTTATGCAAAATTATTGCTGTTATTATCATTACCACTACCGTTAGCATTATTTATTTGTTTATTTGTTTAATTAAATTAATAAATTAACTTCTTTATTTATTCATTTATTTTGTTTATTTATTTTGCTTTATTTTATTTTATTTGTTGTTGTTTAAATAATTTATTTTACTTATTTATTTATTTAATTTTTCTTTTATTCTTCATTTATTTTAACTCATTGATTAAACGATTAATTAATTTATTTATTTATCTATTTAATCAATTTGTTCACTTAATTAATTGATTAATTTACTTACTTATTTAATTAATCAATTTATTCAATCAATTAATTTATTCATCCGTTTGTTTGTTTATTTACTTGTTTGTTTAATTGATTTTTAAATAAATGTTTAATTAGTTTATTTATTTATTATTATTTATTATTATTATAATTATTGTTACTACTGTTATTATTATTAATTATTATTGTT
>SSBO01000012.1:21735901-21788209 GCA_005281725.1 Wuchereria bancrofti | reverse complement strand
TTTTTTTTGTGTCGCTTTCCTTCCTTTCAATTCTATTTTTCAACTTTTGTAAAAATATATGTACGGTTTTCATCAATTGTCAAAATACCTTTTAGCTTTAGGAAATCATTTTTGTTTCATCTTTTATTTTCCAATAGCTCAAATAATAGTTATCAAGCTTTGAAAATTACTTACCCATAAGTTGCAAAATTATTAGGCATACAAAAACCGCAATGTTCGTCTTTTGTGCATGAATTACAGTTTCTAAAATAATATAACATTAAAATTATTTCAGGATTATTCCAAGTATTATTAGAAATTAATTCATTTCACAAATTATTAAATAATTCAATCTAATGAGCTCTTCAGTCTTCAATCTTACACATCATTTCATAAGTTTGTTCAATTAAAAAAAAAAAACAAAAGGATTAGAAATATGAAAGTAAAGGAAATACCAACTCAAGTTGAGCACAATGCTTGAAATAAGGAATAAAATCCGGAATATCGTCTTCAAGAGTTGCATTTAACGGTTGAGTAATTACGGAATCACGGTTAACATATCCAAATGAAAGTCCCATACAAATAAGCGCAAAAATTACGCCTGCTACTGAAGTAAGCAATACTTTCCGCCTCCCAAAACGTTCGATGATTAGCATTGGAATAATAGTACTCAAGAAATTTATTACTGAAATGAAAAGATTGAATTCGGTTTTGCAATTTCAAATATTAATTATAGATCAAAACTTTGTTTCTAGTTCACTTAATCGGCTCATTTAATTTATTTTTAAAAAAAAAAAATCGTTAAATATATGACTTTCATTCCTAACATTAACTATGTTTTAGTAAAATTAACGAAATTTTGTTTGGTTTCAGAATATTTCAAATATTTGTCCTTTATTTTTGCGCAGCACTATGACAAACAATAAACTGAGTAGTTTGAATTAAATTTTGAAACATGCTTTTAGCATCAAATTCAGAATTAAATCTGCAAAAGTGAAGATTTTTAGAAATAATTTAAAATTCACATTTTTTTTTTCTCTTCATATTTTTTTATAGCATTTCTAACTGATATATAAAAATCAATTACCTAATATAACACATGAAAGCCATATAATTGATTTTACATCTTTCACTCTAGCTGATCTGATAATTGCTGACGAATGATGACTGATATAAAAGTTAGAAAATTAATTCAAATTATAAATTTTTGTTTTTTTTTTCTTTTGAAGAATTATTAGTAAAAGAATAAAGAAAAAGCAAAAAAAAAGTTCTAGCATAATTTAATAAAAATCCGAAGATAGATTAAAAAGCATTAAATAAAATAATAGAAAATTTGATAAGCATAAATTACAACAAATTTTAGACTTTTAAAACTATTTTAATTAAGCTATTATTTAGAAATGATATATTTAAATTAATTTAATTAAATAAGAAGTTACATGATAGCATTTATAGCTGACAATTGTTGAAATATTTGCAACATGCAACCAAGTAATATTTGCTGTAATGCATGCATGTCACGCGTGAGATGCATTACACGCCATCCACCTATAAATTTCAAATCATTCAAATGCATCTGCTTCATTTCATTTATTAGCGCAAATTGTCTAATGCAACAAACTTTGCAATTCTTTTCTTTTCTTTCATCGTTATTTTCTTCTAGAATTAAATGATGGAAGAAAAAAAAGAAAAAAAGAAAAAAGACTTCCAATATTTGCAGAATATTTTTTTTACATGAAAATTAGAAAAAAGAAAAATTATTAAAACATTAAATTTTAAATTACATATTCATTCTTTGCAAATCATTTCGCTTTTGTATTAAAATTCAATTCGAATTAGTTAAGCTATGTCTTTTTTTTTTCAAATTCAATTATTAATTGAGTATGCAAATCATAAAATATGATATAATAATTAAATTAAATATGAATATTTTAACTTGAATTGATAACTTCCATATAATACCTCCTAACATTTCTTTAAGCCTTTCTTTATAACCAATGTAAATATTTAAACGATCAACTTCTTCTTGTTGAAGTTTTTCATCATTTCGATGAAGCCATTGTGTTACCTGTAAAATAATCAATAAATGATTAATTCATAATTTGTGTCAAAAAGAAAAGAAAAATAAAAATTATATTCTAAAAATATGCACAAAATTTAATGAATATATCTCTATTTTATTACGATTAACATAGCAATAATATTATTATTAATCATTATTATTATCATTATCATTATTATTATTATTATTATCATTATCATTATCATATTATTATTAATCAAATATTGGAATTTTGATGATGATATTATTGTTGTGTTATTTAATTATTTAAAAAAAATAATAATTATAAGTAAATCACTCGAATGCCTTCATCTTGTTGATCATTAGCACATAACCATCGTGGACTTTCGGGCATGAATAAGAAGACGAAAAATTGAATTAATGTTGGAAGAGTTGTGAAACTAAGCATTAAACGCCATTTAGCATAAATATATTCCACATAAGATGATATACCTATAGTGTAACAGAAATTTTTGGATAAAAATTAAATTTAAACAACGAATGACTAAAACAAAAGAAATTAGTTGGTTAATTTAATTATTGTTTTTTTTTTGTAACAAATTTATAAATAAATAAAAATAAACATTTCTATTTTTTTAACACCAAAGAAGTGGAAAAAAAATTGCTGACAATTTTATAATTTACTGAATTTTGTTCATTAATTAATTTCTTCTCACTTTTACAACATATCCTTTTAATCGAAATTTTTCAATTATTCATCGTTTGTTCTCGAATTTATTGCATATTAAAAGTTGTCTAATTAATTGCTCTCAAAAGCACATTGTATATTTTGAAACTTTAACCTTTCGTAATCTTTCATTAATGAATGAAAGCCAACTGATGTAATGGACAGGAAATTTTATAGATTGTTATAAATTTGCAAAAATACTATCTTCTAAATTAATTTTTACAAAATAAAATTTATTTTAATACTGTGTACTTTTTAAAAAATTACTAAAAAATTTTTTTTATAACTTTTTTTTTTTTAATTTTACCTGCAACAATATTTGCTGATGCTAATCCAAATGTGATAAACATTTGAAATGATGTAAGAAGAAAACCTCGACAATGAGGTGATGATATTTCACTGATATATACCGGTACAACACTTGATCCAAAACCTTCAGTTTTATTTTTAGCTTATCATTGATATCAATATTATCAGTGAAGTAAAATAAAAGATGAAATTTTTAATATATATTTTTTATTTACTTTTTTTTTGCGAAATTATGAAAATAATTTATACCACAAAAAAATTTGCTTTTTTTTTGTAGACAAGCAATATACTGTATTGAGAAAAGAGTATTATATGCTATTTTCTTTTTTAGAAGTAATAAATGAACAAAAGATTTAACTTTTATAAACCAAATATTATGGAATGTTAAAATGAAATTAAAAATGATTACAAATAATTAATTTTTTATTCTCCCCCCAAAAAAAAGTATGAAATGGATTAGAAGCAAATTCTTGAAACAACAAATTTATTTTAATTTGTTGAAATAATTTAACAAATAAAGATTAATGGTAACTTGTGTTTATTCAATGCAATTCATGTTATTTAATGTAATTTTTAATCAAAAAATTTTATAAATTTTTTTAAAACAAAAACTTTTTTTTTTGAAAATCGTATGTATGTATTTAAATAATTCGAACTTAAGATGAAAATGAAGAAATTTAAGATTTAGAGTAAAATATTTACCTAATGCAAAACCAATCATAATTCGTCCAACAATAAGCATTTGTTTATTCAACGACAGTGAACATAATAATGCGCCAATTGTATCACAAACAATTGCGCTCAAAATAGTCTTTTTGCGACCAAAATAATCGCTTATTGGTGCAGCTAATAAAGAAGCTATTGCTGCTGCACCTAAATTTTATTTTATAAAAAATTCTTATATTTGAATATAGTTTAAAATAATAATAAAAATGATAATAGTTAATAGCAATGATAACAAAAATTTTCCAAAACTTCGTCTCAATAATTCAACAATTTTGAAAGTTTTCAAAAAAAAAAAAAAGAATTCTTCATTTGTAATCTTATTAAAATAGAAAAAAAAGTAAATAATTTCTATTATCAAAATCATTCTTATTCCAAATTTCTTCTACACTTTTGATTTATCATTTATTTACATTTTTAAATTTTTAAGCAATTGATTTCATTGAATAAATAATGCTATAATATTAATTAATTTATATTATTATCAAAATATTTTTTTCTTTTTTTTTGATGAAGAATTGCATTTATAATTACTATATAATATCATGATAAAATATATATTATAGAATATCATTTTTTAAAAAAAAAAAAATTGACTTCTAATAATTGTAAAATTATTTTGATAACTATTTACCAGGTGCAATAATCATTAAAATGTAAAGAAATGTTTGATTAATAGGTTGCATTGCTTCATCATGTTGCATGTAAAATGAAGCATTAGTTATAATTCCACTTTCAAAACCAAAAATAAAACCAAAAAATGCAGCAGAACCAGCAGCTGCATAAAGATGATATAAACGAAATGAGTGAATTGATGATATCGATGGAATATTCATGTTAAAACATGATAACTGTAAATTCATTCATCAATTAATTTAAATAAAACAAATTTAATTTAATTCATTAATGAAAGAAGAGGAAGAAGAAGAAGAAGAGGGAAAAAGAAAATAATTATATCTTATGAAATGATAATATTTTACATAAATCACTGATATGGCTGAACTGTAAATTCATTCAGCAATTAATTTAAATAAAGCAAATTTAATTTAATTCATTAGTGGAAGAAGAGGAAGAAGAAGAAGAGGGAAAAAGAAAATAATTATATCTTATGAAATGATAATATTTTACATAAATCACTGATATGNTGAACTGTAAATTCATTCAGCAATTAATTTAAATAAAACAAATTTAATTTAATTCATTAGTGAAAGAAGAGGAAGAAGAAGAGGGAAGAAGAGGGAAAAAGAAAATAATTATATCTTATGAAATGATAATATTTTACATAAATCACTGATATGGCTGATAATAGTAGTAAGAAAAGAAATGAAAATTCTTCGTTTTTTTTTTTTTTTAATTTTTAAACTGAATTATTTATTTGAAATGCAGTTATTTCTAACACAAGTGTTAACTGAGTTGTGACATTATTTAATGACTAATTCTAATTTTAGCGTATACTTTTTAATGGAGGAAAAAAGGAGGTAAATGAGAGAAAAAGTAATGATATGTATCGAATTTAACATGAACGAAGTTATTTGAATTAAATCAATGAGAAAAAAACATAAGTTCATTTTACTTATTACAGAGCATATTCTATTCGATACTTTTTAATTTAATACTAGCATTTAAACTCTCAGAGATGATGAATGAAACTGAAATTGACAGCTACAATCTTCAAAAGATAATTTAGCATTCTTAAAACTGGAAAGACTCCTTCTAAATTATCTTTTAGTTTTGAACAAGTCGAATTACTTTCTTTTTAAGACAATTCTTTCTATTTTTTTGAAAGCCAATTTCTTTAATTGATTTTAAAGAATTGATAGGAATGATGGATTAGATGAAAAAAAAAAATAAAAATAAAAAAAATGGCAAAAAATGTAACTTACCATCACGAATATTAAACATAATTAAAAGTAGCTTAATAACTTTACAGCTATAATTAATATTATCTATAACAGTTTCAAAATAAAAACGACGAGTATTAACTTGATAAAGTGCAAAAAAAAAAAAAAAATAGAATGATGAAATTGGATATTTTAATGCGATTTTTCCTGTTCTGCTCTTTATGGAAATTGTATTTTATAATAAATTTGGGAAGCTCAAATTACTGAATTTGAAAAATGAATGATTATTATTAAACTTTTCAAAATTTCTTCACTGAAAGTTAAAAATTTGAAACATTGAGGTGTGATATTTTATTAGATTATTATCCTTCTTGTCTTTTTTTTCTCCTTTTTTTTGCAGCAAAAGTTTACACTGTTAGACTAAGATTCTACAAATAAATATGATCTTTATTGATTATCTTTTGAAGAGTTTTTTGTTTTTTTTTTTATTGATCATTTACTTACGTCTTCTATGGTTTAATAGTTGAGATATGAAAAATTAACAGTGAAGGATTGGCTGCATTACATTCAAAGAAGTTTTTCTAAATATGAAATTTCTAGTGGCTTTTTTACTGTAACGCTATTGTGTTAATCAAGAATGCATAACAATTATCATTTTAACAGGAACCACCAATTCAGGATAATAAAACTGCTCTCGATGATGAGTGTAATTTGGGAAGAAAAATGAAAAGATCAATTTTTTAAATTATGGCAAATATAGGCAAGGACATTGTGTATTAGTTGATGCGATATAGACATTTATAATAAAATTACAGTTTTCACACACAAATTACAGTTATAGAAATACCTTTGAAATTAATTAGTAATTGCGAATAAATAATTATTTGTTCATAGTTTACTTGATTATGACTAAACATGTAAAAATCATTTAAAAAACGGATACTATCACATTTTATATTAATACATATTACAGTTAGAAGTACCTTTGAAATTACTTAGTAATTAATCATAATAATGAATTTATTCTTGATTCTCAAAATATGTCTTTTTTCTTCCTTCGATTATCCATTAATTCGCTGAGTCGCTGCTGTCGACTCAATAGGTGTTGTATTTCGTCGCGACATTTTAACAAATTTTTCTTCAACCTATCCGCTGTAGCAGCATCACGTTGATTACGTGTAATACCTTCGCGTAGTTTGCGTTCCTTATCTTTTAGCTCTTTCAACTTCTTGTCCAAATCTAACGATTGAATACCGAGGCTTGTTGAGGAACAGTTCTGAAAAATTTTTCAGCAATATGGATAACTGACGTGTCAATATATTATTTGTTTTTATCACGATTAGTTGCCAAAAAAGTTGAAGTAGAAAAAATGCAAACTTAAAAATATAACAGAAAGTTCGGATCAGTAGCGTTAACCGAAAATAATTTTGAATCTAATATTTAATATTTAATTTTTGAATCTAATCTGCTCACCCATAACCATATTTTTTAATAGTAAAACAATTCTTTTCAAAAAAAGAAATAAAAACAATTGTACCTACAAAAATTTCATCAAGAACTTGAAAAAATCAACCTATTATTAAACTCGCTTCTAATTATTTGATATAACAATTTGCTCACCTGCAACTTTTCTATCTCTTTGGCTTCATCTCTTTGCTCTTCCATAGACGAAGTTTTATTTAATTTATCATTCAACAATTCGAAAACATCAACTGGTTGTTCAACAGCTTTCAGCTTTTTTGCAATTGTCTGTTTAATCTGTTGACGAGAGTTCATTCCATCCACCACTCTTTTGTTCTTCGCTTCCATACATATATCCAATGATTTATCTTTAAAAAAAAAAAAAAGAAACAAATCCCTTTTTTACGTGGGATAAAGATCACAGAAAAAAATTTAGTCAAAGGAGAATTTCAAAAGAAATAAAAAACTTTGAACAGCAGAATAGCGAAATAATTATCTGGAAGTAAAATTAGTGAAATATCTGTTAGCTTATATTTTCACAATACTAATGTATAACATAAAATAGAGATTTTTTACTGAACGACCAAGCAGCGGTACTAATTAAGCTCTTTTGATTCTCGTATAACACTAATTAAGCTTTTCCAAAAAAAAAAAAAACCGAGAAAAGTGAAATTTCACATACTTTTGGGAAAAATCACTGGCTGTATGGCATGTACAATACCATCAGATCTTCTTCCAAGTCCTTCACCAGCTCGATAACCCATCTTCAACAATAGCTTCATCCCGATACCACGTGTATGCTTCTCCCAATCACCAATATCACCGATAGTAACATTTCCACGCCTTTCTTGTTTATATTCTTTCCATGAAGTTGTTGCTAAATCATCCCTAGCAGCTTCATCTAAAGCAGCATGTAGTTTCAGTTCAAATTTAAATCCCATTAAAGAAAGCTTATTGGTTACAGAGATTGATTTTGTCTGAAAATAATAATCAAATTGACTAAATATTGAATTAACTAAAGAAACAATAAAATATCATTCGAAATGATTATAAGACTAGCGTTTTAAGCCTACTTCATAAAATAATTGCTTAACTGGGCAGCTAAAGAAGACTCATCATCAAATTTCTGTTTCGTTCTTTAGTATTTCATTAGAACAGAAAGAAATTTCGATTGTTTTGGAGTTTTAAAAAACTTGAGCTTAAAAGAAACCTTCGTCGTCATTAGCTAGTTGCGGAATTGGATAAATCTTATTCTGATCCACAGCAATTTCTTTCCCAGTAAGCAATAACCGAACTGCTAATTTCTCACCATCCATTGCAGTAACCCGAGCACTGCTCCATAATTTATTTTCACCCAATACAAGTACAAGTGAGTTTTCTCTTATCATTCTAAATAAAAAAGTACTTTTTTTGATCGAGAGAGGTGATAATTAAATTTTTATTTAAGAGGTAACGATTAAATCTCTATTTATAAAGCAATAATAACACGGCAAGGTATAGTTTATAAACATACGAAATATCCGGTTGCTGATATTCTCGAAGGGCTGAAAACGAAACTTCTTCACCATGCGAAAAGCGACATTCATTTCCATAATTACAACGATCATTAAGAAAATATTCGCAAGGTTTCATTGCTGCTTCTAGAGGATGACCATATAATACTTTGACCTATAATCATATAAAATACTGTCTAAAGATTTTGAAGTTTCACTTTATCGATAACAAAATTCATTGATGTAACCAATTTTTAACGTTCCATATCAGCTTTCATTATAAAGAAAAGTTACAAAAATTAGTTAGCTTAACATACCTTGAGGTCATCTTCACTTGAATTTTCAACAAAATCTAAAATGACAGCGTCGTGAAAATGCACCGCACGATCAACAATTCGATTGTACGGTGCAAGACAGTGCATTCCAATTAATTGACTGGAATCTTGCACGTCAGTGCTGGTACGAGTTTCATTGAAATCTTGTTCGGTCAGCGAGGTTGTTTCATTTTCTGCAATAAAATTAACAATGCTTGCAAAATCATATAGAATAAATTTTCCAAAATCTGAAAGAATTACATAATGTATTAAAAATCTGGTTATACTTATAAAATCATTCTTGGTTTCGAAAACAGCATATAATATTAAATAATTCAAACTTCAATCAACGCTTTCTTATTTAATGAAATCATTACTATTTAACTATTTAATTAGATAATGGAATAAACAGTACGATTTGTTCATCAATATCCAAAATTTTTCGCAAGATTTATGCTTGCAAAAAAATTTATTGGACTGATCAATGGTTAGTCTTCGCATATAAAAAATGTGAAATTCATTCTATATCAAAGCTGAAATCTTTTTACCGGTCAAAAGTGCAATAAGCTCTACTAAATCAGAATGTGAATCCATCAGAGTATTTCTTCTCTGAAGATCTGTACATGTTTCAAGCTCTGCATCAATTTCTTTAAGCTGAAAAAGAAAGAATTTTATACTGAAATTGTTTCTCAAGATTTTAAGTAACACTAGTCTAGTAACATTTGGTTCAGTGCAATTAACCTTTTGAATCACTTCACATACAAATGTTTACACAAAAAAATGTTAACTGCATGACAAGAAAATTCATTTATAATCCATCTGAATGAACATTCTACTCATCATTTTTATCTTTATGCCAAGATAATGAAATTGAGAAAAGGATCACAATCGATCGACATTTGAGCTTTAGGAAAAAAAACCAATTGAGAAGAAATTATACACAAACCTGCGACCGATAATCTTCTAATTCGTTTTGCTCCATCATAATTTAATTCTGACAATCCCAACTTCAAATGCAAAACGTAATTACGCCTAAAAACTAATCTGCTATAATCACAATTTTAGAAGTACCTAGATTGACCATTTAATTTTTGACATGTACTTATGTAATGCTTAAAGTAGCACTTCTGCCGCATAATACTGCCAAACTAAGATAAGACGATAGCGAAAATATACACTTTGGACTATAAGAATTCAACATCATGGCAGTTTGAATTTGAAAAAGTAATCAACTGGTTAGGTTAGGTTAACTATATAACAAATTCTTTGTTCAAAATCAAACTCAAAAAAGGGAAATTTTATTAAACGCGAAAAGTTCTTAGAACCGTTGAATATAAATGCAAAGGTCAGCATACTATACATATAGTATGGGAATGGAAATCGATAACAACAGAACTCCTTTTCAAAAATATAACAATGAGCAAAAAATCAATATCATAGAGATTTATACTAAGAACAAAATTTCACCAGAAAGAGTATAACCATAACTCTTGGAGCTATAACTGATTCCTAAAACAATAATGGCAGCATTTTCTAAAACTTTCACTTAAAACATTATCGCTTTATTCCGGAACAAAAGAGCCATATTGTTTGTTCCATGCTCGATACCCTTCTAAATCCTTTTCAACAACCGTTGGACGAACAAAATGCATTGCTATTTCGAAATCCGAAAAAGAGATTGGCCGAATCTGAACAAACATTATTTTTTAATTTGACAACAATAAAGGGCGAAAAAAAAAAAGACAAGGATAGCGAGGATTACTAACAACGAAAATTAATGAAGAACTGGATTCACTGGGTTAATAATATTTTTCGTGGTAAGAACTATTCAAAGAGATCGATAACATTCCGAAATCAAGTGCTGAGATTAAACTAATGTACTGACTTTCCGATTAACTAATGCACAATTTAATCTTCCTGAAAAAATTCCTGAAAAAATTTATGAAAACTAACCTCGTCAGCGCTGATGGAAGCAATATCAAGTGAGGATGAATCTACAATATTACGAACTGGAATCATTGCCGCTTCGGAGCATAATTGTTTCATATCTGCACCAGAATAGCCTGTAACATCACGGTAATGAAATTCATTCCAATAATAAAAGAATTAAAAAATCACTACTAAAGCGTTCAATGAATAATCATAATAAATTTTGCCAGACTCACCATTTGTTAATTTTGCTATGGACTGTACATCGTCATCCGAAAGATTGTGTTTTTGATCACTGAGAAGTGATAGAATCATTTGTGCTCTTGCAGCATCACATGGTAAACCAATGTACAGACGTTTCGCAAAACGACGTTTAACAGCTGAATCCAATTCCTCAGGCCTTAAAAAGAAAAATAATGGAGTATAAAGTAAAATAAAATGAAAATGAAAATAATTCACACAGTGTAGTTTTATCTTCTCTAGTCAGTTTAAATACTTCCTCAAAAGCAAACAATAGAAATATGAATTCGAAATAACGTATTTTTAATCATAATTAAAAAATCCATTTGAAGAAAAAATCAATGAAAAAAAAAAGGAACGCAAAATAAGAGAAAGTTATACCTGTTTGTAGCTCCTAAAATAAGGATTCTTTCATCAGAGGTAGTTGCAACACCATCCAAATGGATAAGAAATTCAGTCTTTATTCGTCTTGATGACTCATGCTCACTCTCGTTCCGACTTTTAAGCAAAGAATCAATCTGAAATTGAAGTTAGTAATAATGAAATTAATTAATGACTTCATACTTTTAATATTATTCAGTACAGGTCGAAGAGCTTCAACAGCTAGGATGCACAATATGGAAAGCATAAGAAAATGCTCGTATCTAACAACTTCAAATAAACCGTTTTTCATGAGAAAAATAAATAAGTAAACGATGTAATGTAAGGAAGAATTACTACTTCGAAATTTTTGGAAACCTACGCTTGGCCTAGCAATAAAAAATTCTAGCAGTGAAATAATGTAAAATCCACGTGCAGATTTTACTAGAAATCTTTGGTCGGGGTAATTATGTTTTTTGGAACAAGGTAAAGTAAAATTTAGCTCACCTCGTCAATGAAAACCACGGAAGGCTGCAAAACCCGTGCTATCGCAAAAAGAGCCCTAACAAGTTTTTCACCTTCACCAACCCATTTTGACGTAATAGATGATGCAGCTATATTGAAAAACGTTGCTTTACATTGCGATGCAACACATCGCCCTGCAACAATATTTTCATGGAACTTAAGCTATTGTTCATACAAATTGATAGAAAACATTTAAATCTTTAACTACTACGAATATATACTTACCAATCATGGTTTTGCCAGTACCAGGTGGTCCAAAAAGCAACACACCTTTGGGTGGTGCACGTATACCCTTGAAAATGTCACTGAAATCGTACTCATGAGAGATGGGATGTCAAAAAAAATAGAACAAACAACTGATAAGAAAATTTTGTATTTTCTGCCATTTTCAGATAATGGATATGAATATCCGATTCCATCTAAGCGCTTCAAAATATAATCCTTTAACTTTTTTCAAATTTAGTTTTGATATGTGAACATTCTCCAAACATTTCTTATTATCATTATTAACTGGATGTAAATAAAATTAACTGAATGTAAATAAACATTACAAAAATTAATACTATTATTTTGTGTAGAAATAAGCATACTTTGTTTCGATATTCCCTAACAGTAAAGTAATTTATAAAAATATTTCTATTTGACTGACTGCACAAATGAATGTTATATACATAAAATCATACGGTCTGAGAAACGGAAGAACGATAATTTCTCTGAGTGCTTTTTTTGCCGGCTCCAAACCAGATACATCCGCCCACTGAATATCCGTTCGCGTTGACATGATCTGAAAGTTAAAAACTTGAAAAAATTGTCAATTTTACTATTTGCATGGGAGGAAAACGAAATATTCCTTTGATTATCTTCAAAAAAAAAAAAAAAAAACTCATATTAAAGAGAAACGAAAAGTCCCAAAATCATGAATCTAAATTTTGTTAAAAATGAAATACACTATTTACATGACTGCTTACACAACAACACCTAATAGAAATTAAGTTATGCAGGAGTGTCACCGTTGTCATATTCATCTCGTTCCAGATAACTGTATAAATCATATGCTGTTCTCATGTGAAATGATATAATGAAAATAGTGCAGTAAAATGTCAAAGTAATAATCTACTCAAGTGCTTAAAATTCAAATGCATAGCTTATCAAAAACATGACGTACAGCAACGAACCTCAGCTTCGATTAAATTAATTATATTATCTTCCAAATTTTTCAGTGACTCATCTGCTTTCCATCCTTCCCTTTTACTTGCAACTCCACATCCAACATTCACTTTAGTTTGTTTATTTTGCAGTGATTCACAGCCAGGTCCTTTCGCATCCATTTTATATAATAACAGCTGATTCCCAAGAACAACTTTCCTGTAAATGTATAATTTTTAGAAATTTTGAACCACACAAAAATGATGCACGAGAAAACGGAATAGACGAAAGCATAATATGAAAGTAGTTCATAGTAAATGGAGAAAGTGATCTCCTAATCATTTAACAAGCTTGCAAGTGTATTCAGGAATATAGAAACGCAGTGACATCTGGAGATCATGAATACAGCCCAAACATTAGCTAGAGTAAAAATATGAAATAAAACAATAGAAAAGTAATATTATAAATAACAGAAAAGTGATATACAATTAGGGGTATGAATGAAAATGCGAAAGTTTCCAAAGAGAGAAAGAATAAAAATATAAAACAGCAATTTACCTTCCTCCCAAATATCGCTGCGTCTTGTCTTTATCGGTATTTGTCTGAAAAACAAAAATGACGACTAATTTATTTTGTGATGTTTCCTAAAATTCATCCCTAGGAATAAAATAACATAAAAGCTATTGACCAACTAAGTAAAGAATCTATCGAAGTGAACGCGCTTAATCACTTCACTGCCAGTAGCATAAAGAGAAAAAAAATAAAGAAATGCTTATTAAATTTATCAAATTTTTGAGACGGACTTATTATTTTTTTTGGTGTGTTAAAAAGAAAATTCCCATCTGTTTTATCTTATAGTGTTGAAATATAAACTGCAAAAAGTATATAAAAGATTCACTGGTAAACTTACATTATCAACAAACACTGGCATTACTTTTTTTACAAGTGGTCGTCCACTGGCAGTTCTAAAAACAACAATATGTTGAAAGATAACAATGTAACAACCTTAATAACCATCTGAAAATGTAATACTTGACAAAAGGCAAGCAAGGTTACAGCATGCACATGCTGTGCATGGTTAATCATTAAGATAAGCATACCATGCAGTTTTCTAGAATAATAGAACGATATTTTCGAGCATATTTAAGATAATCTGCTGGGAATTTATATTTAAAAGTAGTACAGCTGCATACTGCAATTGCTTAATAGACAAGAAATTGACGTCAATGTATGAAAACATACGTTATCCAATGAATTTTCCAAAAAGCTGAAAAATGAAATAAAATCACACTTGAAATCTGTATCAAGTGCTGGTCTAGAACATGCAGTATTCCTTCTGACCAGTCGATAACACTTAGCAAATCCAACATTCCTATTTGAGCTGGTAGGGCATGGATATTTCACGTCACGTTGATCCGGCAACGGTATATCATTCTGAAAGCATCATAGGAACTGTTTGATTTCCAACTTTTTATGTTCAGCACTCAAAAAATATGAATATGTAATATGTAAAAGTAATCAGCAATTTAATAAGAAATTCGACAAAAAATACTCCCTTCGCTAAAGCAGATCTGAAAGAACATGAACTTGAAATACATCGCTATGTTTTCATAAAAAAGAACAGACTTTAGAAACCTAGGAGAAAAACTTTTTTTTTTTTTGAAAAATTCGTCAGTATAACTGTTCCAAACAATCTCTTTTCTAAATCCTAAACTGTAGGCGATGAAATATTAAGTAACAAATTGAAACAATACTTACCCGACTGCAAATTCTTTTCTGTAATTCCAGTACTCTCTGATCCTGACTGAAATCGAAACGTCTCTGTTTAGTCGTCTCTGGTTCCATCTGAAATAAAACAAAAAGTCACATTTTTGATTCCCTAAAGAAGTACTAAATTTTAATCGGAATTAAACTATCGCATGATTTCCTCTACATCAATCTTTTCTTCAAGTTTTCTCCGCTAGAACATGATTGAGTGGGAAGTGTTAAATAGTAGTAATATTAGTTAGTAACACACAGAGGTTTTCTAAAAACTTTCTAGTAGAGGAAAAATGAAAATTTCAAATTATTACAAAGCAGAAAGTTTATTACAAACTATCAGCAAAGAAGCGTATCTGAATAGCAAATTTAAATTTAAGTAAAATTCCAACTTCCTTAACAATCTGCACGCTACCAATACGCAGTTTGGAATAATGCCAAAATGAATGATTTTTTTCGGTTTTATCACAAACGGATTTTATTTGCATTAATGAAATGAAAAATGCATGATGATTAAATAAATTTGCGTAGGAAATAAAAACTGAAATTGTTCAAGAAAACATTTTTAGACAGACCTGATTAAAATTTGTAGATGAACTACTATTCGCTCTTTTCCGATTCATTAATTTCTTCAATGATTTTTCACTTCACTTTCAATCAGATGGTATGGTCTAATACACTGAAATAATTTGTTACTGTGCTTTGCCTCGATTATTTTACGATTTTAGACAAATTCAAAATCATAAAATTATTAGAATCAACAAGGAATGAATGAATATGTATAAAGTTGTTCTGGAGTATTGTTTAGCTAATTTTTCCACAATCGAACAGTTAAGAAACAAAGGAACAAACATAATAATATTTCGTAGTGTATTTAGGGACATATCACTATTATCATTATCATTAATATCTTGTCATTCAGTGTCCTCATTATCATTGATAACTTGTTATCACTATTCTCATTGTCACTATTAATCATTTAATTATTTTTTCCATTTACAAATTGCTTCAAACTGTATCAATGTCTGCATAATCTCATCATCCATAATATTTCTTCTTGCTTTTAATCACAAATACAACTAAACTGCATAATATTTCATGCATTTCCTCATTCTATCTCTTCCGCTGTTTAGCAAATCTCAAAATTCTCCTTATTATCTTTTCCTGTACTAATTTTATTGCTCTGCGCATAGCGTATGTTTATCGAAACTGTCTGTAGTAAAACCTAACTCTCTTTAAAGAAACACTTTTACCTCTTCTATTAGTTGAAAAAGACTTGAAAATTTTAAATGTTCTATATGCATATGTACTCTATGCTACAGACCATGAAAATTAGGTATTCAGTTCATTTGTGATTCAGAAATACAGGTATTCAATTCATTTGTGATTTAGAAATATAGATATTCAATTCATTTGTGATTCAGAAATATAGACATTCAATTCATTTGTGATTTAGAAATACAGATCAGTGCATTTGTGATTCAGAAATATAGATACTCAATTCATTTGTGATTCAGAAATACAGGTATTTAATTCATTTGTGATTCAGAAATATAGATATTCAATTCATTTGTGATTTAGAAATATAGATATTCAATTCATTTGTGATTCAGAAATATAGATATTCAGTTCATTTGTGATTCAGAAATGTGTTGCATCATAAAGAAGAAAATGTTATCCGGAAAGCTGTTCACAGCTTCGAAGCAATTGTCTTAAATGCATTTTTTGTAATAATGGGAAATGCTTTCAAGTTGTTCCGGAAGGATATTTCATCGAGAAAACGTTTTATCCGTTAATTTGGCATGGTTATTAATTGGTGCTAAAATGTGATGGAGCGTTATGCATACTTTTTGTAAATATAAAAGTTAACATTTTGATGTTAAATTCTGCATTTTTCATATTTTTTCTTCTAATTTTTCAATTTTTCGTTTTAAGTTTTAAATTTAAAACAAAATTATATTCAGTTTGATTTAAATCTGATTTTATTGATTATTCTTAGTAGGTTTTTTTCCAAGGATTTTTCATTTACTTTTCCTTAAATTTCAGCTCTTTTTACAGTTTCCAAAATGAAGTGAATTTTCTTTTTTCCATCAATTTTTTAGAACATATTATTAATTATGCTCGGCTGGTAAGAAAGTCTGCAATTTCTATATTTATTAAATATTTCTCAAAAATTTTAAATGTGCACTGTTGAATTAAATTGCTACAAGAGGTAACAAATAATTTAATCATTTTAAATGAACAAAAATTTCATTGTGTTCCACTCAAAAATTTTAGATGAAATTCAGTGAAATAATTATTTTATGATGATGCTAAACACTAGAATATGCAGAATGATATATTCGAGAGTGGTCTCGAATAATCTGTTCAAATGAGAAAAGTGTCCTTCATTTGTGTCAATAATTAATTGTTGCGAAGTTTCCAAGAATACCTTTCATCATCATAAAACATCTAAGGCAACTTTTCCAGGTATAGATTTTTAAAAAAATAAACGAAAAAAAGCAAAATGTAATAGTTTGATTACAATTTTGAAAAAAAAAAACGCATTCAAATTTTTCAATTTTCAATTTTATCAATTTCAATATATTAACTTATAAATTTTATAATTAACATTAGTAGTATTAAAATAATACCTTATGTTTAATTTTTACGCTATCTTTTTATGATAATTTATAACTTATAAAAGATATTGCATTATGCACTTTTTTTTTATTTTTATTTTTTTGCTACATTATAATGTTTCATCTATTGAAAAATCATACTTATATAAATATCTATTGCTTGTCCCTTTTTTAAATTAATTTCTTTCATTCTGTAACGAATAAAATACATTTTCGTAAAACAGGCAAATGAATTGATGAAAGTAATCAAAATTAGCCATATATTACTAGGCTTTCTACATTAGCTTATCAATCGTCATCACTTTAGGGAAAGACGAAAAATAGATGTGCGTGTTAAAACCTTTTCAAAATTGCGTATCTTTGGTCAGGAGATGATATCTTGAGATGATTGAATGATTAATTATTTATTAAGTCAATGAAAAATGAATGCATATTAGTGATACTTTTACATTTTGAACTGTTGTTATTAAACAAAATGATAAAAAATTTAAAAAAAAAAAGTCATTTTAGCGCTTCGATAAAATATATTATAATGAATAATAATCATATAGCGTGATGAATATCCTATCATTTTGATAATATCATTTCAAATATTGCTAAGAATATGCAATATTAAAATGTCAAGATGCGCTTTATCTAAAAACGAAAAAAATTTAAATAATTTTTTTTTTCTCTCATGTTTTATTTCAAAATGATAAACCGTATTAGTTCCCTTTTTTTTGTAAAATATTAAATTTTAACTCAAATAAAATATTAAATTTTTGCTTATGCAAAAATTTTTCTTTTAAAAAAAAAGTTGAAAAAAAGTTTGTGTTGTGAATCGCACAAAACTGTTATATTTTGTAGTATTATCATCATTCGTTTCATATAATTAATATCTTTAAATTACAATAAAAAACACGAAATTAGCGAAAATGTAACTTTCAAAATTATTTTTAGTATGCAAAAGAAACAGAAGAAAAAAAAAAAGCTTTTTTTAGCAAATTTTTGCTATTGTAAAAAAAAAGTTTTTTTTTTTAATTTTTAAAAATAAAAATTTTTGCATGTTGTTTTAATATTCTTATTAAATATAAGAAATGATTTTATTATTAATTTTATTAATTAAATATATACATTTTGCAATACCTATTAAATAACTATTTGATTTGTTTGACACTTTTTTTTCGCTCTCTCTCTTTCTCTCTCTTTCATTCCGGTATTATCGTATAGATTAATGGTAATTGCGTAACGTACGTATCATACGTATCATAATAAGTATCACATAAGATGATATGAGAGAGAGAGAGAGAGAGGACGGAACGACGAATGTCATGTAAACTGTCAACTGTTAATTGATGATTTTGATGATGAATTCACTGATGTGGCAAATTTAACAGCAGGTGGTGTATTCGTTTACACTTGATACTTCTTTCTTTACTTAGGTTATTATCTAAATTCACTTTCCGCATCAATAATTCTACAATGTTTGATTTTCCTCATTTAATTATTTAAGTAATGAAGTATGAAGTAATCATTTTCTTTTCTTTTTTTTTTTTTCTTAACCAAAATTTTGTTAATTTTTCATTCATTCTTTTAATTAAAAAATATTGCAAATATTTAAATACTTCACAAAATACACTATTTTTAACAAAAATTGAAAGCATTTGTATTAATAATATTATATATTAGTATGTGATAAGTGATCGTCAAAATATTTAAAATATTGAATAATTTAAAATTTGAATTAGTGATATGTTTTTAGGAAATTTTCATGATATATTTAGATATAATTTGATTTGTTTTCATAGAAGTTAATCAAAAAAAAAAAACTTATTAAATATGAAAAAAAAAGCTTTACTTTTAAATCAATTACATATGTTTTCCTTTTCATTTTTATAAGGAACAGCAACAGCAATAATTAATTAGAAAAAAACCAATTTTCTTTACCAAAAAAAAGAAAAAAAATCAAGCATAATAAGCAGAATTATATGATTATATATAATTATCTGAAATAATGATTTTCATCACCAAATATTACTGAAATAGACTAAACTTATTCATTAAGTATTATCAAATAATCTATTCTCAAAATGTTATTTTACATTTGCCATTAATTTTTTTTTTTTTGCTAATTTTTTGTTCAATTTTTATCCCAATTTAAAAATAATTCTATGTATAATTAATAGATGTTTTGTAATTAATTAACATCTCATAAATTTTTATAATTAGATATACACACTTTAAAAAGCAAAAGCATAATGATATGTTAGCATTAACGGATTATTGTAACCGATATACAACTCTATAAGATACTTATTCCGGCTTAAATGTACTTATAAAGTGATGCAATTTGTAGAAGAATCATCGTCAGGAAACAGGATGAGCAGAAATGTTGAGGTCAAATGTTAATTAATTAATCCAATGATGGCAAATGAATATTCTAAGTACATGATGACGATTATTGTGATGATAGTGAATATATGAACATCATAATAATGATAAATTATTATGATTACAAAAATAATAAATTATCGTTACAATGATAATATTGATTTGTTTTTTTTTTTTTTAAATTTTGTAACGAATGAAATAAGATAAATTTTTGCATACATTTTATTCATTTTTTTTTAATTTTCATCTTTTCTTTGAGAATTTGAAAAAAAGAGAGAAATTTCATGAAAATGTTTAATTTAAAATCAAACTGCACAACATTTCAAGCAATAAATTAAATAAATAATTAATTAAGTAATATTTTGATATGTTATGTTAACATTTAACAGAGATTAGATATTTCATTTATTTCAAATTAGAAAATGTATTATTCTTTCAAGCATTCCTAATTATTAAAAATTACAACTTTTGTAATTAAACATCAGATTATCATTTCTTAATAATAATGGCAAGCCAAAGTTAAATTTCTCGAAGGAACAAATTGATGATATAAATCATTTAATATATAATACTATTATTTACATAAAATAAATAAGCAAATTTTAACAGTTTTTAAAATTTTTATCTTAACTTTTTAGAAAATATATTTATATTCCAAGTAATGATATGATGAATGAAAAATTAAATTAATGAGAAGGTAGTTAAAAAAGAAAAGAAGGAAAAATGCAGCATATGTATGTGAGAATAACTGATTGTCCCCAAGTGTCATTCAGATTCATCCTTAAAACAGTAACAATTTTGAGAGTGTACCAATAGCTTTTAAATGTGCTAAAAGCTAATTGCGCATTCTCAAGGGTTCATTTCACTTAGCCATAAAACATCGATCCGCAAAATCTTTGTTTAAAAGATACCATTTATTGATCATTTTGTTAATCCTTTTACTACTAATAACTGACTTCCATGCTTTTATAACAAATAATTTTATTACTGATGAATTTTACTTTTAAATTTTACAATTTATTAAAATAAAATAAGATGCAAATGTTTTCTAAAATAATTGATAATATTATCAACAATTCAATTCACTGAAATAGTATTAATTAATTAATTGTCATCTATAAAATAAATTTAATTTACAGCTTTAACGTTTTCCTCATTTTATTTTATTAATTTGTGAAAAAAAAATCATTTATTTGTTTCGAAAAAAAATGAATGTAGAAGAAAGTGTTGCTATATTTTGGTAATATTTTAAAAGTATTAAAAATTTTAATACTGCAAAAGAAAAAATGATAGAACTAGAAATTAAAAAAAATTAAAATATATCTAAATTATTTAATATTATTTAAATAATATTCAAATAATATTATTAATATTATTCGTGTTCTATCATTTTTTTTTTTCATTGTTATTGAGCTTTATTTCTTTTTTATTTTATTTTAAACAATAAATTATTGCAATGAGATGTAATTGCGCATTCATAAATAAAAATTAATTCTATTTTGAATTGTAATTGAATTGTTTGCTACATATTTTCATTTTACTATCATAATAAACAAAGTTTTAAAAGAGCTGAAGAATGTTGTAATTTTTCTAATTTTAATTAAAAATTTGTACACTGATAAACTTTTAATTGAATTATTATAAAATAATATTTGCAAAATATTGCTGTCATTGTTGAAAATGTCAGATGACAGAATGAATTGAAATTTTTGATTGGTATATGTAAGATGATGGTATTACTGATATATATTGCATCATCATCTGATAGATTTGTTTACAGAACATTGAAAAACGGATTAGATTATCAGATAAGTTGTCAAGTTGTTAAAAAATATAATTGAGATGACACTTGATATAATATTTATTTATTTCATTCAATTCTATTCAATCTATCACTTTTCACTATCATTTGATAGTAATATTTATATGATTTAAGCATTAATTTGAATGATAATGAATAATCTTTGATTTATTAATTTGAATGATAATCTTTGATTTATTAAATTGATCAAATAAAAATATGGAAAATTTGGAAATTACTGCAGATAAAACATGTAAATGAAATTTTCATTCAATGTTGAGAATAAGAAACTAAGCATGGTAAATTACAATAATTCAAATTAATTATTAATTTATATATTAAAATGGAAATGAAGAATTGTGCCAAAAGCAGCGGGAAATTATTTAGAAATTGCATTTTAGTTTCATCATCATGTAGTAAAAAAATGAGGATGAAAGATTATTAATAAAATAAAAAATAATAGTTATTTAATTAAAATTAAAAAAAGAATAAAAGTCAATTTCGAACCTAAAAACCAATTTTTTTTACGATTTGTAAATAATTTTACATTTCATGCTTGATTTTCAATAAAAAAAAAATTGATATACTTAAGCTCAATTGAATTGAACAAATCTCTGGATACTGTTGAAAATTTTTTCAAGACTAAATTCACGAAAATTCCAAATTTCTTTATTTTATTTATTCTACAAAAAAAGGGAATTTTTTTAATTCTTGTTAAAAGAATTTCTTTTTCTCTTTAAAAAAAAGAATAAAGCAGACGAAATTACTTAATATAAATCGAATTAATCAATAAATAGTTTCATTTTATCGTTTCAAAATACTTTTAATAACAATGTATTTTATGACAAATGAAATGACATCATCGAAATAAATTATTTAAGTATTATTGCTAAATAGAAATGATGCATACAGCACTATTTTTCTGATAATCCAAAATTATATTTCTGTTTTGTTGCTTTTTTTTTTCAATACGATTATTCAAAATAGGAACAATATTAAGTTGCATATCATTTTATCAAATAGTAAAATAAATAAACGATATGATAATCATTCACTTTTTTATACTTTATCATTTTTCATTCCATTATTCGATAATTATAATTCCTAAAAAAAAAATTGAATAAATTAATAGTATTCATTTATTCTGAACAATTGTATTTATAATTTAAAATGAAAAGAAAAAGGAATTAAAATAAGAGGATTACGGTAGATTTAGCTAAATGATTGACAGAGAGAGTTAGTTACAAAGAGAATAATAATGCCTCTCCCATTTTTCTCTTACTAAAAATCTCTCTCTGAAATATGCACTTCTCTTAATGTGATAATTGTACTACTACTACTACTACTACTTTTACCTTTGACATTCTCTCATATAACTATTCATCATTTTATTTTTTTTTTACCTCTAATCTATTTCTCTGTCTTTTCCCCTCCTTTCCTTTTCTCATCCTATCATTCTTCTCCTCCTTCATTTTCATACTTTTACCGTAATTTCGAAACGTTTCACATAATTTCTACTTGTACATACAAGACGAAATAGAATTAACTATTATGTAAGTTTTATTCTTATAATTCTATCCTTATTTTCATTTTTTCGTTTATCGGATAGTTTTAGCTTTCAGTACAAATGCTATCATTTCCGGATAATATTCCAGTGATTCTGTTTTCATTTATAGTAGTATCATTTCCGGATAATATTCCTTCATTTTCATACTTTTACCGTAATTTCGAAACATAATTTTACTTGTACGAAATAGAATTCTTTCTGGATAATATCCAAAAGTTTGGCTCTCAATTTCAGTATCATACTTAAAGGATTATGATTGATAGTACAAGAAAGAAATATATTAAAATAATTTTTCTTTTCAAAAAAAAAGAAAAAAAAAAACAAAAATTGTGATAAAAATAAATATTTGTTCTTACTTTTAACAATTATCGATTGCTTTGAAGATTATTTGTTGAAAATTACAAAACATTTATTCATATTATCTTCAAAAAAAAAAAAAAGTTGATTTTTTGACTTTCATAATTTTTGAAGTAATAATTTTTTAGGATAATCAATTTTCAATCAAACATAAAATTAACGATGCAATAAGTTAATTGAAAATTTTGACAGATATAAAAAAAAAATAATTAATTGATATAATTTCTGATAAGAAAAAATTTTCAGATTGAATAAGAAAAAAATAATGCCAAAAAGGAAAACATATTTGATAGCATCATTACTTGATGAATGCGACACGAATGATATGAAAGCAATTAATTGTAATACTGTCAAACCTATGGAAATAATTAACAACGAATGTGAAACATTACGGTTATTTCTCTTTCTTCTTATTATTAATAAAAATTTCAATTTTTTCTTTTCAAAAAAAAGTTGAAAATTTCATTTCTTTTTTTAAAATGTCGATCTTATTTTCTTCTAATAATATTATGTCGACATTATTAAAGATTTTTTTGAATTTAAATATTCCGACTTTCTTTTTAATTTAAAAAAAAAAGTGATTGATATGAGAAAATAAAAGAATTTTTATGTTGGATTAAAATTATGAATAATTTGAAAAATTAGGTTGATTATAATATATTAGAATAGAAAAAAGGAAAAATTCAATCTACTGATTGTTATCTGTAATGAAAAATAACCTAATGATTTAATTATTTCTTTATTCAATTTATTATTGATAATCTATACTGTTAAATTCTAAATTTCAATTTTTTTTTTCTCGATATCAAAAATTCATTTCTATTAATTTTTTTTTTAATCAGATTTTTTGTCTTTTCTTTCTTCTATTTTCACTACTAATCATGAATTTAGTACAGTAACAAATATTTGAATTTAATATAGCAAGACAAATTCTAATTTAACAAAATAATGTGAATTTTTGAATTGTAGAAAATTGAACCGAGATATGCCAGAATGTTCAGAAAAGAGAGAACGACAACAAAATGTTGTGGCGAAGGTAAATGGAATACCTTGGAAAAGAGCGCTACCGATGCCAATAATTCGAAATCAATTACAAAATTTCCCACAGAATGAGTCATCGCAATGCTTTTTGTATAGAATGCCAGTACCAACACATTTACAGGTAATTTTCAAATAAATGACAATATTATGAATGGTTCAAAAAATATATAATCAAATAATGGAAACCAATGGAATTCGATATAAGTAGCACTGATATTTTTCAATTTTTTATCTTTATTTATTTCAAATCATTTGTTTCAGTTTAGAAATTCCCACATTTAGCTGCATCTATTTTTATTTTCTCATTTCTGTCAATTTGTAATTTAATTAATTAAATGATTAAAAAGTTTNACAAATGCTATCATTTCCGGATAATATTCCAGTGATTCTGTTTTCATTTATAGTAGTATCATTTCCGGATAATATTCCTTCATTTTCATACTTTTACCGTAATTTCGAAACATAATTTTACTTGTACGAAATAGAATTCTTTCTGGATAATATCCAAAAGTTTGGCTCTCAATTTCAGTATCATACTTAAAGGATTATGATTGATAGTACAAGAAAGAAATATATTAAAATAATTTTTCTTTTCAAAAAAAAAGAAAAAAAAAAACAAAAATTGTGATAAAAATAAATATTTGTTCTTACTTTTAACAATTATCGATTGCTTTGAAGATTATTTGTTGAAAATTACAAAACATTTATTCATATTATCTTCAAAAAAAAAAAAAAGTTGATTTTTTGACTTTCATAATTTTTGAAGTAATAATTTTTTAGGATAATCAATTTTCAATCAAACATAAAATTAACGATGCAATAAGTTAATTGAAAATTTTGACAGATATAAAAAAAAAATAATTAATTGATATAATTTCTGATAAGAAAAAATTTTCAGATTGAATAAGAAAAAAATAATGCCAAAAAGGAAAACATATTTGATAGCATCATTACTTGATGAATGCGACACGAATGATATGAAAGCAATTAATTGTAATACTGTCAAACCTATGGAAATAATTAACAACGAATGTGAAACATTACGGTTATTTCTCTTTCTTCTTATTATTAATAAAAATTTCAATTTTTTCTTTTCAAAAAAAAGTTGAAAATTTCATTTCTTTTTTTAAAATGTCGATCTTATTTTCTTCTAATAATATTATGTCGACATTATTAAAGATTTTTTTGAATTTAAATATTCCGACTTTCTTTTTAATTTAAAAAAAAAAGTGATTGATATGAGAAAATAAAAGAATTTTTATGTTGGATTAAAATTATGAATAATTTGAAAAATTAGGTTGATTATAATATATTAGAATAGAAAAAAGGAAAAATTCAATCTACTGATTGTTATCTGTAATGAAAAATAACCTAATGATTTAATTATTTCTTTATTCAATTTATTATTGATAATCTATACTGTTAAATTCTAAATTTCAATTTTTTTTTTCTCGATATCAAAAATTCATTTCTATTAATTTTTTTTTTAATCAGATTTTTTGTCTTTTCTTTCTTCTATTTTCACTACTAATCATGAATTTAGTACAGTAACAAATATTTGAATTTAATATAGCAAGACAAATTCTAATTTAACAAAATAATGTGAATTTTTGAATTGTAGAAAATTGAACCGAGATATGCCAGAATGTTCAGAAAAGAGAGAACGACAACAAAATGTTGTGGCGAAGGTAAATGGAATACCTTGGAAAAGAGCGCTACCGATGCCAATAATTCGAAATCAATTACAAAATTTCCCACAGAATGAGTCATCGCAATGCTTTTTGTATAGAATGCCAGTACCAACACATTTACAGGTAATTTTCAAATAAATGACAATATTATGAATGGTTCAAAAAATATATAATCAAATAATGGAAACCAATGGAATTCGATATAAGTAGCACTGATATTTTTCAATTTTTTATCTTTATTTATTTCAAATCATTTGTTTCAGTTTAGAAATTCCCACATTTAGCTGCATCTATTTTTATTTTCTCATTTCTGTCAATTTGTAATTTAATTAATTAAATGATTAAAAAGTTTATCTCTTCATTATTTCATTTAAAGATTTTTTTTTGTTATTTTTGTTAAATTATTTTTTATTATATGTACACTTCATCAATTAATTATTTAATTATATGAAAAAAATTATTTTTGATTAATGTTAAAATCTGTTTTTAAGCAAAATTATTTCGAACTAGTAATCATTTTGTAATTGTAGGACAATTTTTAAACAGCTATCCGAATAAATGATGACTCATTTATTTATTCAATTCCTAATTGGCTAATTAATACATAATATAATTTCATGATGACTTTCTAAAAATGCCTAGAATACAGTGCTTGAATATGTTTTGTTATCACAAAATGACATTTGAAGTAAACATTTCTTACACAATATAATAGATAATTTTAATTTTTCTGGGATATTTTTAAAATTTTATAATTACAGACTTTATCACCATACAGTATATCATGCTTATCACAATTAATGATTACTCGTTATCAACTTATGCAAATGCAGCAAACTGTAGTACAGCAATTATCATCATCATCATCATCACCATCATCACCGACATCAGCATCATCACCATTATCATCACTTACTTCATCAACAGCAATCAACCAGCAAATTTCATCAAATCGAAGTAATTTTTGTCTTTTTTTTAAAAAAAAAAAGTCAGAAGTTTATACTAGAAAATTTGATAATAAAATTGCATTTAATGAGCAAAAGAAATTTTTACTTTTAAGCATTCGTTTTATTCGTTTCTTTTTTCGTTTTATTCTTTTAACTTTTTTGCAAAATATAAAGAATATAAAACATGTGCAAAACTTAAATAAAGGAAAAATTATTATAAGTTGGAAAATAATTAAATAATTGGTCTTTTTTTTCTGATATTTGCCATATAATTGACTTATGTAAATTTACATTTGAAATACATTTAAAGTTAAAGTGTTAAAGTGTTTTTTCTCATTTTTTAAACAATAAAAAAGAAAGAAGAATTTTGTAAATTTATTAAAAAATTTTCAAATGAAAATGATAATGATATGATTAAAATGTAATAAAAATTTTAGCAAGCATATGTCATCAGCAACATCGTTTTCGAACATTGAGTAATCAAAATCAATCAACTGCTAAAAAATATCGATGTGACATTTGTGATAAAACATTTAGCCGAAGTAATACATTGGTGACACATAAGGTGACAAAAAAATTTTTTCTTTTTCATTTCTATAAAGTATTGAGGGAAGGAATGGATGGATACGATATCTTTCATTCTATGATATATTATTGCAAGTGGAAAAGATTTAAAATGTTAATGAAGTTTGATAAATAATAAATGATTGAGAAAGAGAAGGAAATGAAAAGGATGAAATGCTAAAAGAAATTTTCAGTAACAATAAGGATGAGTTTTGAAATATGCCTTCTAATCCTATTCATCATCAAACAATAACACTTTTCGTTGCATGGCTAGGCAAAAAGCTCAATGATTTTATAAATTATGCAAAAATAAGTTTTGTGCTAAAGCGATATAATCATTCATCCTTTTTACTTTTAAAACTTATATAGTTAGTGTCTCCAATTTGTCCCTTCTTCACCTTTACCCATCATCAGTAATCCTTAACATTTCTCATCTTCTTCTTCAGTATAATTTAAGATGTGAGAAAATAAAATTTAAGCCAAAAAGAAAATGAGTCAAACAAAAATTTTAATTGATTTTATTGTTTGATATACATATAAGTAAAGTTTGTTGCATTCATTTTAAACTTCCTTTGATAATATCGTTGAATTTTTTGATTGCATTAGAAAATGTTAATTTAAATTTAAACATCTCATACTTATTTGTTATTAAATATAGAAATTAAATTATCTAGGATTTAGTTTTTTTTCTTTTGTTTGCCAATTTCGCCATCAGTATAATACTAGGTTTAGATGAAATTTCATTCATTGTGTAGGAAAATTTAAATTCTAAAAATTATTTTTAAATAGTTTGTTAATTGAATTATTTAAATAAGTAATGTATATATTATCATAACATAACATCACAGTTATCTTTGATATTTCTCAATTATTAATTCTACTTACGAAAAAAAGGGCAAAAAAAAAAGCTTTTTTTTTTCTACAAAAAATTTATTTAATATTTGTTTATTTTTGTTTAATAGAGGATTCATACTGGTGAGAAACCATTCCATTGTGATCATTGTGGTCGGGCATTTCGACAGCCGGGCAATTTAACCCGTCATCGTCTTACCCATACAACGGTAAACTATTTATTCCCTTTCATACTTACTGTATTACTTAAAAGTATGATAAAAAAAAAAACGAAAAGATATGATTAAATTAAGCAAAAAAAAAAAAAAAATGCAACAATTATATTTTGTCATTTAATTGCGTAGGTGTAAAAATCTCAGTGATTATCACAACAAATAAAAATTGTATATTTTAATAACTCTGTAAAGTTAAAAATTTTTTATGTGTTTTTCATAAAATTTTAAAAATTGTTAATTTCAGGTAAAACCTTATATTTGTTCAATATGTGAGAAAGCATTCAATCGAGCATCAAATCTTCACACTCATATGCGTACACATTCCCAAATATTTCGTACTAAAATAACTTCAATGCAATCATTTGGATGAAATTTGAAATAAATTAACGTATAAATATTATTTCTAATTTTAAACTTTTTTTTTTCTTTCCTAAAATTTTTAATTTAATTTAGTGTTTTAAATTTTAAAAAATAAAGAATTGTTTTAAGAATTAAGAAAAAGAAAACAAGGAAGAGGAATAAATTGATTGATAATAAAAAATTTTTTAGTATTTTATTTTAATCAGAAAAAAAAATGATGTTAACTTACTTTTTCATCGTTTTTTTTTTTTTTTTCAGGCTTGGAATAATTTGATGAATGATAAAAGATTATTTAGAATAATTCTGGAATATTTCATGTCAAACATATAAAAAGTGATAATTTACATAAGCCGGTATTTTCAATAAATCATTGAACTTTGTTTTCTAATGGTAATAAATTATACTACACATTATGCCATGGAAGAATGTAATATCAATTTTATAATTAATTGTTATTTATTTGTTTGCATTCATTTCTTTTAAAAACCATTCATTGATTTAATTTTTTACTAAAAAAATATTCCAATTATTGATAATGTTTTGCTTTTACAAATGAATGACAACAAACTATTGAAAATATATAAATAAAATGTATATATTAAAAAAAAACAAATTTCAATGGAAATGATAAATCCGTTCTTAATTCATTCATTTTCATTTATTGTTGAGTTTTTAGTTGAAATGAGCGCTATCATATTTTTTAGGAAATGGAATATAAAAAGATAAAATTTAACTTACGTCTTGCATATGATATTATAGAGAAGTGATAAAGGAAAAAAAGATGAAATTTGAATTAAAAATAAATGGAAAACAGTTATTTCAGTGACCAGAAAGTGACTGACAACATAATGCAACAATAATATTTGAATAATATAATTTAACGATGATTACACTGAAATATATAACAGTAGTGATAATGGTAGTAATGTGTAGGTGATAATAATTATGATGTATACAGTATATGATAATGATAACAAGGATAACGCTGATAAGAATAATCATATATGCTGTAATCCATCCTAGACGAGTTTGAACGATTCAAAATGAAGTGAAAAATGATGAAGTTAGCAATATTAATATCAATAGTAATTGTTATTAATGTCAGTAATGATAATATTTATTAAACATTTAAAAATAATAATAACAATAATAATAAGAAATATTAATAATAATACAATTTTAATAACAGTGATAATAGTAATAGTGATAACAATTATTATTATCATTATTGTCATCTTCTTCTTGAATTTGCTATACGTTAAATGGTTATTTGAAATTATTAAAGAAAAAAATAGAAGAAAATTTTATCGGACAGATATGACGTAATGATAACGTAATGAATTTAATTATTATTGCATTATTCAGATGACATTATTACAATATCTTTAGAAGTGACGAATTTAATTTCAAAAAAAAAAAAAAAGATAACTTTAATATTTCAAGAAGTTAATATGTATTTTCAAGATCTCAAGAACTACATAATTTATATCTTTAAAATATAATATTTTGATATTCAAATGGGCAAATACAGTATGTGCACTCGAATGTTTGTTTTGTGTATGTGTGTGTGTGTGTAGTATGTGTATGTATGTGTGTGTGTATGTATGTGTGTGTCTGTGTATTAGCATATAATTTAGAAACCATAAAAATTCACAATTAAAAGATGTTAACAGAAGTCATTACTATATGCAATAAATAATAACCCTTACGGATTACCTCAAACAAATTTTTGCGGAAACTATTTCTATTCGTTGGGATGAGAGTTTTTCATTACGACCATACAAATAATCCATTCTGACGTGGATCAACGTAATACAACGGTTATTGCGCGCCAAATTTTACATTTTGTTACGTGGCGGGTGGGAAACGTTTAACACACGTGAGGTGTGTGATTATTGTGAGTCATGCGACTTGTTAATTATACAATGCTGGTTTATTTATGATTGACAGATTTTGCACTGAGTGAATGGAAAATAATTTCTGCAAAAAAAAAATCGAAGATATTAATATTTTCGATTGGCAGATTAAATATCGAGAAATAGTTTAACGAAATATTTATATGATATATAGGAATTTTACCATAGTCAATATAAAGTATTTCCTTGTAGACAAGGAAAACCTTACTATTCCCAATACTATTTTTATCCTTGATTGAGGAAATTACTATATATGTTGGATACAGCTAAGCATGTCCTAGGTAACGAGTAGTACATGAACGATGTAGACTTCTAATTTTATGTAGTAATTTACATATGCAGCAATTGTGCCATAGTTTGTATATGCAGCACGTTTTTATTATCACTCGAACTTGTCAAATGATGCATATGTGTTTCATGTGATATGTGAGAGTGAATGATCATTTCCTTGCTCAGTGATTGAAATATATAGTTAATGTCATTTCTGACCTTATCCAGTGCTGTTTTTTCCAGCTTTTTTTCCTCAAATGATTGGTTGAAACAAGAACGAAAAAAAGAAATGTACTCACAACAGAAAGGCCAACAGGCAGTAATTGATCTTAAACTATGGATTTTCAAGGTTGAAGGATTTTAATGGTTATAGAGTTTTTTAGGTTTTACAATGATGAATTTTTTCGGAATTCTAGATTTTTAAAGCTATTTTTGGGATTAAAGTTTTGTTTTAGGTATTTTGTAAACGAATGATAAAAACGTTTCTTATTGTTTTTAATAGTTATGATAATAAAATGCTAAAAAATTTCAGCTGATTATCGAGGTGACTAAGGAGTCCATGACTGACAATGACTTAACTAACACTATGTTAAGGGATGTTAGAATTTTGTTCCGTGATGGCATTATATTGAATGTTTTTTGAGGATTGGAGGAAATTTTTTGATCTCCTTTTAAGATTTGGAATTTCATTTGGAACATTTTCTCAATTTGAATAAGATGGCAGCTGCTTACTAGTTTGTAATAAAGAGCTCTAATAGTTTGTGTTTCTGTAGTCTCATTATTGAATATCAGTTGAATATTTGATAATTAATGCCAGTATTTTAGTTCGTGGCAAACAAATATTAAACTTTCAGTTTATCCGTAATGATAAGGATGAATTTGCTGTATGCGTGGAAGGTTATCGAAAGAAAGACATCGAAGAACGCGAACTAGAAAATTGGCGCAGTACAGCGATCAAGGAGAGATATAATTCAATGACTTTACTAACTATTAGTGGCTCCAAATATGTTTTACATGGAGTACTTGATCAGGATTCAGCATATGCACTTGGTACTGATTTGTTATCAATTATTTAGGATGGTCTTAAAATATTCTTTTGAAATACTTAAGAAAGAAGCTTTTTCAAGGAGAGACATAATTCAGTGACGAAATATCTAGTATCAGTTTTTTGAAATATCGTATTAAGATTTTTGTAGTTTATTCAAATTTTTTAATATTCGACAAGGAAAGACATATTTAAAAAGCTATGAAATTTGCAACCTTATTATGTATTATAATAACGAAATTAGCAAACGAGATTCTCGTTTGTTAGATCTTAGTTTTTTTTTTTTTATCTATCGCCATTTCGAGTATCAAATTGTCGAGAGCAGTGATGAATGCAGTGTCATCTAGAGGGTATAAGCCACAATCTTTTGTCTGGATTAGACTGTTGACCGATTTCAAAGATCTCATTTTCCCATGCCTGAACCTTCAGTTAACGATAGACGAATTATCCCATAAAAACATTCTTTTTGTAGTATGGGATTCATTAGTAATGCTGTCACTTAGGAATTGCGTAGTGTTTTGTATTTTCTAAAATCTGTTTAGCAAATTTCACGATCTCAATTTTGACACCTTTCTTTTTTTTCTAATAATTTCTTTTTCAGGATATCCAAAGACACTAATCGAAAGGTTCAAAGATGGTTTTCCATATGAATGGCGAGAACTTCTATGCGATTATTATAGTAATGTGATCAAGCCTAATAAACTTAATGCATCTCAAGGATTATATTCTATGCTTCTCAGTGGCGTATTCCTAGATATATCTAAGTGTTCACGTACCGACGGACATCGTGTACCAGCGTCTAGAAATGGTAATTGAAACAATTTACGTTACAAAATTTTGTATACTCATTTCTTTGCTGAAATGTTTATGTTAAGACCAGTCAAATTTTATGACCTCTCAGAAATGATTTTTGAAACGCCATCTAATTTGTAATCTTATGCTTAATTGGGCATTGTTTTTCCATCTAATTATTCAAGTTTTTTCGTTTTTTTTTATTGTAGTGTCTTCACTTTCGAACTGTAACGCAAAACGCGTGAAGCCTTTGTTTATCAAAGACAAAATTGTGGAAGAGGATGAAGAATCAAGCAGAGACAAACTTTCTTCATCTAAATTGCATGATAACTGCACGATTTCAACCAATGGATTTTCGATAAATCTGGGCACATCTATTGCATCTTCAAGTCATGATTCCAGTGAGCAAAAGGTGATATCAAAATGTGATAACCATTTTATGTCAGCTGGTGATGATATGCGTGCTGCTGGGATGAAGATGTCTGTTTTTAAAGAGACGTTTGAAGACAAGTCACAAGAAGATATTTTTAAAATGCCTCTATTGCCGCTTCAGAGACGTCGTCCAAGTAAGTTAGGGTGCAAGTTTTACATGTGTAATATTCTTTTAGTAAAATAGTTGGTGCGCGTAGATTTTCTTTTATTGATTTACTACTTTTTTGACATTTGTATTCTCCACTAAATGTTTCTTATCAAAATTATGGGAATTTAATTTTCGGATTCCGAACTTAAAACATCTGTTAGTTAATTCCCATGCGGTTTCTCTTTATCATTATGGCGGAGATGAAATTCTTCTGGTACGCAGAACTGATTAATAGAAAAAGTATCCTATATTTTCAGAACCAGTTGCTTTATATAATTGGACAATACGTTTTTCTGCAAATGACTTAGGACATTCGAAGCTTTTCCCAAATTTTGCTTTTGTTGTAGTTGGTTTTCGTCCGTAAGTGCCTTAATTGTCTGCTATTTTTGTATCGCTTTTTTGACATTCTAAGCTTACCAAAATTTCAATCATTTGTATGAAAATCAGTTATTTCATACCTTTAAATTCATATTTAGGGATAAAAATTTGGACTGGAAAACATCATGTATTGTTGCGGTAGAAGGTACTCGTTTACTACGAACTGAAACATGTGCATATGAACTTATGGGACCGATCAATACAATATTAGCAGCGCAACAAGGTAGATCTTGTTTCTTTTGATCTTTGCATTTAATATGAAATAAGTATAACTAGGTCTTATACTTTCATTTAAACCCTGTATGAACACTTTAATACTTTTTTGATATTCGTCACAATGAAAACAAACATATGCAATTCCATGAATTGATTGGAATGTCGTGGTTTATATGTTGCTTTTTTCTATATGATAGGTTTTAATATAATATATAAGAGAAGAGTCAAAATTAGTTTTGCATCAGTTGTGCTTTTAACTGAGAATTTTCTGGTATGAATTTATTTCTTTTTCGTTAGGATTCCCGAAAGAATTTGTGACACAATTCCTGAATGGCTTTCCGAAAGATTGGCATCGTATCCTATCATTGTTTTTCAACACATACATGTAAGTTTTTTTTTCACTATAATTTACAATAGCAAAAGTAGGAATATTCATATTTTTAGTCATATTTTTCGGTCGCCTTTTTATTCATTTTTTAATATTCACATTTTTCAGTCGCTAAGTAATATATATGACGATTGTTGAACTGTTTTCATAGGTTTCAATTTTTTTATTTTGTCATCATAGGTCTTTTCCTTTGCTTTTTTAAATGTTTTAAAATTGAGGGTCAATTTTCAGTGAACCGCAACTACCACCGCAGCAGTCTCTGACTATTTCTGAAATTCATGACGATGATGAAGTGGAAAATTTACATCGCTCTGGCTTTCAGCAGAGTGTCAAGAGCTATTCATCTGATGATAGTGATTCTGATAGTAGCGATTGTGATGGCTCATCTTCTAGTGAGAGCATTCAAAACTGTAGAAAGGATCTGAAGTATTCCACTTCGAGGAAATCTGTTCGATATCGAATTGAAAATTCGTGTAAATTTCGAATCCTTTCCTTAAAATGTATTTTAATCTATCGAATTATAATATCATACACATTTCTTAATTTCTGCTATTCAGATCACGTAAAACCTGGAAAGAGGAGAGATAATAAATATCGACAAAGCAAAGATCTTGTACTTCCAGCAAAGCGAGTGAAGCTCGAGGGAAAAAGCGAAGGTAAATGATAATTTTATCAGGAAAAAATATTACCAAACATGAGATAATTTCCTTTGTTTATTTTTGTTTCACTGTCGTCCCCTTTTTTTCTTTTTAACAAATTGAATGAGTTCAACCTACGTGTTTCATATTTTAAGATAAATACTAATACTTTCCTGTTGAGATTCTGTGGACCTTTCTGTGTTGAAAACGACTAGAAGTGGCCGTGCTGTTAAACCACGTTTGGCAACGTGGACAGGACAACGAATTGTATACAATGTCCATGGTTCTCCAATAAAAACTATTGGCATTACAACAGATTCTATTTACTCGACAAGTGCTTCCGATGTTATAAACTTTTTTATTCGCTTGAAATTCTTTTCGTATGGTAGTTGAATATGAAAATTACTTGTTGGTAGTAAGTCCATAATTAATAAAAGAAAATGGAATGAGCTATCCATGATTATTTTTTAGAAACATGTTTATAAATTCCAGAGCTCTTTATCAACTCTCCGTGCAATGACTTTACGAAAAACACTGGGAAAAGAAAACCGAAAACCTAGTCCATACAATGTAGAAAACAAAAGAGTCCCTCTTGTGTCCTACAGTGATAGTAAAAGCTCTTTCTCCTCCAGTGATGATGATCGAAAACTATCTCCACCTGCACCTGTAACGCCTTTCCGTGGAAAACATGGACATGTAAGAAATTTCGATTTTTAAGGATTGAGAGTTCAAATTTCTTCCAGATCGATATGCTGGAATTTTTAGAATTACTTGTTCTCAATCGAGTTTAACTTTTTCACTTGAATTTTCTCATTTTCAGCGTAGCTCACGCATGATTATATCTTCACCAGAAGAAGGCATGAAAGAAAAGCAGACAAGAAGACATAAAATACGGGAACGTCAAAGCATGAAAGAAAAGACGACAAAAAGACATAAAATACGGAAACGTCAAATCAAAACCTGTAGGAAAACTCGTTCGAAGCAGAAGAACCAGTCTAAGAAGAGCACTTGTTTAAAAGCTAGAGCGGGTTCATTTTTTATTTCCTCATTTTTTTCAAAGAAGAAAGTAGAATGTTGCTAGCAGTATACATTGTTTAATGAACTCTATAGTAGAAAGAAAAGACGATGAAGGACAGAACAGCGTTAAGGAAGCGGTACCGATTGTATCATTTAGCGATGTGGAATCGGAGAATGGTGTGGAAAACGCAAGGAATACCGAAGTTGCTAATGATAATATTACTAAAAATGCGAAAAATACGCAACCGAAAAAATGGACGGGAAATGATAATACCAGACTGAAAGTAAAAATTTACTTGTAGTGAAATTATTCTGCAACCGGTAAAAAATGATTTGCTCTGAGGCATTAAGCTTCATTTTTTGTTTGATTGGTCTACGAAGATCAAAAAATTCTTTTTTTGTGCACAGTGACGAAAAACAAATTAGTAAAGGAATCAGGCACGATTAGGAAAGTGGAACCTCGTTAAGTAAAATTGATTCCGAACATTTTGAGACTATTTTATTTAATTCACTGCCAGTAATCTTAATATCTTTTAAGATGTAGCAAATATGAGCCATTTTTAGTTAGCAGTTCGTGCCATATATCCACAGAGCGAGAAAGATTGGGAAAATGTCGCTGCATCAATACGAACACGTACGGCGGAAGAATGTCGTAAGCAAGCATTAGAGGTTCTCAAACTGAATATTACTCCAAAAGAAAGTAAAACGACGGATGTATCGGCTGATGTGGTGGATGCGCTTAGAAAAACCAAAGTAAATTGTATATTCTCATTGTAGTTATAGATAAGATCCAAATTTGGTAGCACATTTAGGCAGTAAGTTTGATGAAGTATTTGGCATAAAGTTTTAGTCGGAGCATTTTTTGTATTAATTTCAGTACCCTTGTTTCCACTTTCTATTAAAATGTGGAAATGCTTAATAGGTTGGCACGCTTGCATATCAGATTCAAGCGGATCGATTCACCCGACAGTATCTGAAAGCGGGTGATGCCTCAGACTTTTTCGAAGAAACGATGGATATTGGATCAAATGGAAGAAAAGTGGCAGTTAGTTCTTAAGTTGCAATAGATTCCAGTTTCGATTTGAGTTGCTCTGCTTCCATGTCTCCGACAAAAATTATTGAATATTTTAGATGATGCCGTCAGTAACAACTTTTGACTCTGACGATTCATTATTATCTGTCTTGCGCACGCCAACACCGAAATCTGTTCGAAGAAACATTCGCAGGGAAAAGTTAATTCGCATTCCTGAATCACCAGACTGTTCAACACCGAAAGTTTTGCAAAGAGATTCTTATGTTCCGTTCAGATTTGATCCAGATGATGAGACTTACAGGTATGTCTACTGATATACTTGTTTCCTCTTAACAGAATCCTTTATCTGCTACTCTGGAAATAAAAAATTGTATACCTGTATGTCAAAAAGCATGTGAATTTTGGTTTAACGCATATTACAAGAAAACTAATAGCGATTACGGCAAAAAAAATTAGCACTGTAAGGTCGATCTTATCAACTATAAAAACTTGGATTCCAATTTTGCAGAGAACAACAGTTACGCTATGTTCATAAAATATTGAAAGTAAGGAATCAGTACGGTAGAAATCGTGCAAATGTGGCAAAACCATCCATTTCGAAAAACTACCATTTACAAGTGCCAACAACGCAGTGTCATCAGAACGACAGTGACAAAGAATCAGAGCCAGATGAATATTTTGAAGAGGAAACGGATTAATGTCTCACCACTGTACGCACTAATTTTATTACAGAGGGAAAATTGAAAGAGCAACTTTTTGCATATCTATTAATGTTTACTTAGAAACAATCTGAATGTCGCCATATTACTGTATTTAACAATATCCAAATCGAAGTGTAAGGCGTTTCTTTTGCATGGAAACCCTACATGTGCTAATCCAACAAATAATCTCTATTAAGTCTTTTTATATGATTAGGATTTTTTCAACTTATTTTATTTTCTGAAACATAATCAATTTACTGGCTGTAGATAACATCTGGCATAAATGAATTTCTCTGCTTTTCGCCTTTTTCAATAGCTGAACTGAATTTTTATTTGTGATGGCTTATTTATAGAAAAATAAGAAAATTCCCGGTGCATACGCTGAGACCACAGAATTCAAATGTGTAGAGAAGCTAAATCACAAGGACATATTTTTATTTATAAACATCAACTTGCTACACAAATTATCAATATAGAGACTATCATAGCTGGACGAAAAACCCTCAAGAAACATTTTTGGAAAGAATTCCACAACATAAATGTGTTCAGAAGAAATTTTCTGATAGATATTTGGTAACTCCAGAATTCCCTTCTACCTTGGCAATAGAAAATATGACGCGATTATACTAGAAGATTGATGGAAACAATCAGTTCGGGATTCAATTTCAAATCTTCATTAAAAGTCATTTTTTGTTCAAATATAGTGAGATGCTCTGATGGATGAGGCGAATTTTACTGTTAAATCTATTTGAAAGCTTAAATCAAGGACTGAGGTGAAGAGGTAATTCAGCGAATGAGTGTCCCTTCTCTTTCCTTTCTAGAAATTTCAAGAAAAGAAGGAATTATTCGTAAAAAGGAAACAAATAGTAATAAATTATAGTGAAATGAATGTCACATAGAGATAAGTTTCACTGCTACAATTTACAATAAGATCTGCCACAAACAATACTTTTTAAGACTATCCAGTTTAATTAGAGATAAGACTCCGAAAGAACGAAAATAAAGCAAAATTTTTAAATGACTAAAAAACGCATATGAGATTTGGGAGTTCTCACAGTTCACGGAATGTCTTGTACATAAGGGATTATATTTAACCGTGAATATCGGAAAACTAGAAAGCTACAGAAGTAAGCTAGCTTTATCCTCTGACTTTAGGTTGCAAATTTATCTAAATCATTTCGATATTTCTCTGTATAAGAATGGAAGACCGAGTTGTTGCGTTTTAAGTCATATATTTCGCTTTGAATTGATAATATCTTTTAGATACAGAATGCAGACCCATACAGCAAATGTAAGAAATGCTTTCGTGAACTGCGCATGATTGGAAATTCATCAGAAAGAGTAAGAAAGTAATTCGTAAAAACCAGTACATCCATATAACGATGCATATAAACAAATACTAAGCATGTTGTAGTAAGCTTATTCAAGTCATAATATTTTTATAAAAGATTCATTTCCAACTATAATAATTAGTGTTTCTGTTTATGATCTTCATCCATTTATTAGGTATGTCAAACTAAAGATATATCAAATCCTAATGTGATGAAAGTATTTATTGGAATTAGTACAAGAACTGCTATCACATAGAATGACCTAATTTTCTAAAGCAAGAATTAAAGTAACGGTAACTTTCAAGTACCACTATTTGAATTAAGACTTTAGTAAAACTCACTTCTAACAAAGAAAAATATTTACATGAGAAGAGAGGACAAAGATCGTAGCATCTAGCTGGAATTCAATAAGGACGTGAAGGTATCTGCGGTCTGTCTGGTATCCTTGGCGGTACACCATTTTGAACCGCTGAATTGTTATGCACTCGACTGAAACAATAATAAACGCTTATTAAAATGCTTCGAGAAATTTTTGAAAAGAAACAAACAGTCTAGTTTACAGTTTTCTAATTGAAATTGAACGCTACAAATTAGCAAATCATTCTTCCTACTCTATACAATTACAAATCACACAACATCTCATGCATCAAAATATAAGAGCAAGATGTACGAAGCGCTAACCATCATACATTCCAATAACACGAAATTAGTGATTAAATTTAATCCTATAAATACAAACAATTATGTTTATGAAATAATGCAGTTGAAAGACTGGTGATTTCATATGTTTCGATAATAGCTTCATTACTTGTTAATTTTAACATATCTTCAGATTATTTATTCGCTACCGCTTCAGCTGAATTCATTCAACATGGCGGAACTCATTGATTGATAACTAAACAAGATTATACAGGAAGAACAATTAAATAAGCAAATTTTCTAAGATTCATGCATTGTGTTCTATCACAACAACCACAACTATTACACTGTACTCTAACCAACAATAACAATAACATATAATGTCGAATTAATAAATGAATAAAAACAAAACATGACATGCATTACCAATTCTTTACTATAATAACAGACTAAAAAAAATACTAATCAGTTACCCTTTGGTGAATTATTTTGGACGCCTAAATGATTTCATAAATTCATATCTTTGAAAAATTATAAGTGTTAAGCAAATGAAACAATCACAGGCTATTAGTTTCTCAAACTTCCTATGACCAATAATTATTAATTATAAAAAACATCTTGCAATCTATCATTAAGGATAGAATTCTTTTGAATACCTTGTATGATTGAAATGTATATTAATTTCGCATTTAATCAATCATATGATATGCATCACACATAACGCTAAGGAAAATTTAAAAAATGTAGTAGAAACAGTAACCAATGAGAAAAGACGTACGATTCATGTAATCATAATTCTCTCAATATAAAATAAAAATGGACTGGAAAGGATTTGGAGAGACTAATGTGAAACATTCTTTAATAGTTGTTCATATTGCTTTATGGTTAATACACTTACATGGGTAGCAGTGGAGCAGGAAGGCCACCCGGTGGTCCGGGTAGTGGTCGACTCGCAAGCGAAGATGCGCCCTGCACATTTCCCGTCGGCCGTGGTGGCATTGGAGCTGGACGCTGCGCAGTTAATCCACCACCCATTCCAGGTCGCGGTATTGGAGATGGTCCATTAGATCTAAAGTTGGAATTTTTTTTTTTTTTTTCAACATCTTAAAAGTGACCTCTATTCCTGAGTAAAGAAATGGGATCTGTTAGATAATTAACAAAGATAAAGAAAGTTTTCCACTGAACCCATCTCAAGTCGACCACAGTCAAAGTTGTTATTATAAAATTTCGTGTCAAAAACAGTTACCTCAACCAGTCGCTTGCTACTGCAGGAGGTGCATCAGTTGACATCGTAGACATATTTACCTCGCCAATAATTTTTAACGCTTCCTTACAAGCATGATACATTCGGAACATTTCTTCTCGTTTTTGTGCTTCGAGCTGACTTTCCTCCATTAGCGAATCCTGTAAAAGAATTCCACTGGTTATTATGAAATAACAGGAAAAAGTAGTGATCAAAGATAGGAGAAAGATAGCACGCTAAAATAAATTTTATTTTAATTAATTACAAAAGAAGAACGGAGCATTCTGCTAAGCTTTGCTATTTCAGATGAAGAAAATTAGGAAAAAGAATGAAACTGGAAAACTGACTGTATCACCGAGCTGATAAAGATTAGCCAAAAGGTCACCATCGCGCAGAAATTCACTAACCTGTAAAATAACCCAGAACTAAAAAATGAACAATCAGAAAAAGATTTTTTTCTTTTTTCAATATATGCATTTCTTTAAACATACACATAGTTCGGAACAACTAATGTCAACTATAGAACTTATTTTAGTGAAGGAAGCTTTCCCAGTATATGAAATATTGCTTTTCGATTTTCCTTAGCTATCCCTGACTTCTACTTTGTTATATAGTGCATAGATCGATTTTTGTAAAGGGAGATTTTGATTGTTAGACGATCTTACTTTATTAACAATGAGAAACATAATTGCTTTCGGTACAAGATCTCGTATTGTTTTTGTAACAATCCGCATGTAAGAGTCGACCAAATTACGAATTGTTTCCACTTGACGCTCAAGCTGTGGATCCACTGATGTTTCTTCAATTTCCGTAATTGTCTGTCAAGAAAAAGACACTTCTTATTCAGAATGTAAAGATAAACTTTAAAGAAAAAAATATATGTATAAGAATTTTGCATTTATAGTACATACCATCCATCAGAGCAGTATAAAAGACAAAATAAAAATTTAAAAAGTGAAAAGTTTACCTCACCATCTTCGGCTGGTTTCTCCTTTTCTGGATAAACACCAGCACGAAGAAATGATGCTTTCCAGGCATCTACTTCGTCCAGATTGCTAGCACTCAATTCCAGTTGTTTATAATCCTTGTAGATATTCCTGATAAATACATCACAATTTGTATCATTCTGTCGCGAAAATATCAGTTATGTGCATGCTTATGAATCATGCGATTAATAGAATTCATACAATTTGCAACGTCAATCTTGCCGATATAGAAGAATCGGTCAAGTTTCAGAAATATCAAAAGACAAAAAAAAAAAAAACCAGAGTGCCCAAATAGTGGAAAACAAACTAGTTCATCTAAAATTTCCATGTTATTCATTATTTAGAAACACCGGTATATCCTGTATTATTTAATTATTCACACAATATCAATCACAGACAAGAATTCTAAGGCCATTTTTTCACTTCAAACATCCATCAGACAAGCATTATCGATACTTCATGATATTATTTAGGGACAAGTTTTTTTCGTCGCTTACTATAGTTGTTGGTATTATTGAAATCGTAACACCGAATTAATAATAAGAACTATTCGGACCTCAATTCTCATTCTTGCACTTTTACAGCCCACAAAGAGTTGAATCAACTGTGAATACACATAACACATCCTTTCAAAAGCCGATCTCTTATACAGTAGTATTCACTATACCATAAACAGCATGCCAAAAAATAAAAACAAAAACAAAAAACAAGAAAACAAAAGCATCTAAGGTTAAAAGTTGTTAATTTTGTGCAAAAATTGTTGTTAGATGATTAAACATAAACAGATATTTCCTACTTTCACTGCACGATTCACATTCACTTTTGGATAAAACAATTTACAACGTTTCAATTTCAGGAGGAAAAGTTACTGAAATGTCATGTCGCTATAGTTACCTTCTGCAAAAGAAGTAAAAACATCAGTTGTTAGTGAAAGTTAAAAAAAAAAAAACATGTAAACATTAATCAGCATAGGTGGGCTGGAGATGTTTTCTTTGGGAGTTTCCTGATTTACTTTCATTTATCTACAAAATGATTCATCTGCTAAGATGAAACTTTTGCAAATAAAGTAAACCAGTCAAACCATTATTATCCTAAAAATGCAGATAACACCTTCTTCTCCTCTCAAATAACAGCACCAGCCCAGTACCTCAAACCTTGAATTACAAATCTGAGATAAAATATTTGACCGCATAAATACAACAAGCGTCCTTCCGTCAGGCCATATCAATTTGCCAGTAAAATAATTAAATTGCTTACGTGCTGAAATCAAAGAAATCATAGCAGAAAAAGAGAACGAAAAAGAAAATAACGAAATTTACTTAATTATCTGTTGAAAATATTGAAAAGGAAAATTGTAATTATCATAACGTTTGCCTAATGCAACACGCAAACAATTACAAATAGCTTCCATGAAAGCATAGCAATGGTAAAAATGCATAATAAGCAAGCATAATATAATGCCTACTTCCAGTTAATAACTTTGTTAGTTTTTTAGCACTTTTTCTTCCTTCAGCTTTATGGTTAAGACTACAAAAATATTTCAGTTGTCAGAAAAGAGAGGAAAAGCAGCTTACTTTCCGTCGGGGTAGAACAAAGCGAATTTGTGTTGCTTCGACATAAAACCAGCTTCGAGATCTCGCAATTTTATTCCATCCAACGGTAGCATATACTTTTTTTCCTTTTCCTATAAATAAACATTTTTAAGCTTCAAAAAAATGTGCTATTAAAACCAAATGGATGACATCTTTACCTGAGAATGGTAAGATAAATTTTATTGAGGTTTGCAAGAGAGGAAAGCTAAAATAGTAATCCTGCTAGGTAACTCAAAATTCATTACATTCAAAATACTACCTAATCAGCAAATGCAATAATACTTTGTATAGTGAAACGTTTTCAGTACGTAAGTATTTCCGGAAATGTTGCAACATTTCTGGCTACACGACAGTCAAGCAAAGGCTACAAAAAAAGACTATACTAAATGATTATATACCGAACATTTAAAAATTTCACCACGGCAACCAGAATTGCTATAATTCATAAGCTATATGATTCTATCATAAATATAGCTAGATCAGTTATAAAAGAATACTTTGAAAAATTGGAAATAGATCCTATCATACAGGACAATACCCTTTGCTAAGCAAAGCTAACAAGAGAGGAACAAGACAATGAAGTTGTAACTGAAACCTGAAATCAATGAGAAAAGAAAGGGATTAAAATAATATACCTCATCATCCTTATACCATGATAAACTGTCAGATGTGAGAACAAACCAACAGTCTTTTGAACCGCGTACGAACGATATATTGTGCACTGATAACCAGCCTTTCCTTATCACCTGATTACCAAGATTTTTCTTTTGTGAAGTCGACGATGCCTTTGCTTCCGCACTACAAAAATCAAAAAGCTATTACCTTATGACTTTTACATAAAACCCTATTTCTAAATACAAGCTTCTCATACTGCCTTCGAATCAGAATAAAGCAAACTTAATTTCGAAATGTGATATTAACGACAATGAATCAAACTGAATAGATTACCATGAATAACATAATAATCAATAATGACCTTTTATTAATGCATAATTAGCACTATGTATGCATGTCATTACGGATTAAAAGAAAACTGAAAATTAATAATAATAGGAACTTGCTTTGAAAATCCAATGAAATCCTCATGATTAGTATTCATATAAGCAAGTTCGTAATCAACAAGCATTGATATGTGATATTTTGCAGACTGCTCTTTTTCTCGCATATTTGTGGTTACAATTCGTTCAATTTCGTCTCGTAATCTTGGATAACGTGCAACCTAGAATATATGTTTAATTACATTTTTTTTCCATTCAAAAATAAAGAAAAAAGTAATCTTATCAAAACCATTATAGTCTGTTTCTTTATCAAAATCTCATAGTTATATCCTTTTTTAAATACTAAAAGAAATAATTTGTAAATATGATATTTTAACGATTAGGAATTCTCTTTCAGTTTCACTTGTGCAGTAACATAGTAACCATTACTAGTGGCATCAGGTAATTAGTAAGACTTAATGATATGTATGCTTATAAAAATAATGAAGCTTACACATTCAGCACACTGTCGTACAACAGAGGCCAATTCATTTACAACTAAATCAACACATTTCAATGATGGTTCCTTTAGTCGTTCGATCTGTTTCTTTACGATAGCTTCAAATGCCATGTCAGGTGTGAATAGACCAACACGAATACCATGAATGTTACGTATTGCAATTTGTATTTCTCGTCTCATTTCCTGCAAAATTAAATTAAAATTAAATTCATTCAAGCGCATAAAAATCAAGAGTCAATTTTTTGCATCCAATACTTCTAAATATGATCATACACCATTTTTTCATAGGAGAAAAAAGCAAAAACCGAGGAAAAGTTTAAATATATCCACGATTATTGCAGTAGTTCCTATTATAAATAAGAAAACATGAGCTTAAAGGTTATGTAATCTCATTCAGTTAGCAAGATTCAAATGAATATGAACAAGTCAACCTTTTCATCAATTTCCATTTTGACAATTTCGAATGGAAATCGTTCGTGAAAAATTCGATTAATTCGTGCACCTCCTGATAATTCATTTGTACTTACAGCCTTCGATGATGATCCTTCAATTGATCGCTCGATATCTGTTGTGAAAGTTTGTACCATCCTAAGAATAATGATTTCAGCTTTTTCCACCAGATAAAAAATAAGAAAATTAATATTATGCACATACATTTGCAGAAATTCGGAAAAAGTTAACCCTCCTGTTCTTGCCCTCCAAAACGTTGTATCAAAAGTTTTGCGATGTGAGAAACTTTATTTGAAATTCACAGATTCCAAATCTGCGTAAGCAATCTTTATGATTGATACAAAAATTTATTCTATGCTTTCAAAAAAAACACGTTTAAATAAATCGCTAAATCATAACACAGAACTTCTCTACCCTATTGATGCTATAGGAAAAAAAAATGCGGAAACGTACTGCATAAGAGCTTTCGTCTTTCTGGAAGGATCATTTGGCTGGAAATTTTTATATTCATTAACATCCTTTTCCAATGCATACAGTTTTTTCTGCAGCGAATCTCTTAATGCCGGTAACGTATCTTTGATATGATTTGTAAGTTGCTGATTTAGCGTCCTTTGTAAATATGGAGTTCCCAAACGATCTGCCAGATGTCTGTTACGATAATTTTATTATTAGACAAAGAACGGTTGATAGTTTTTGATATAAGTGCACACTAGAAGCGCACACTGATATCATTTTTAAAAGAAAAAAACAAACAAGTTCAAAGGATTCACCGATATGCAGGATGTGATATAAAGAATTTTCGTTCGGCATCAAGTGCTGCCCTAATATCTTTTTTACCAACAATGTCTTTCTGACCTCGGTTTACAACACCAATATAACCTAAATTACGATATGTATTTCTTGTCGCCTGCTCTGTTTCTTCCACTTTTTTGAACAAAATAAAACTTTGCATTTGATTTTTGGAAGGAATTGAAATTAAAATTAACATCACATAACTGATGCGTTTCACTTTATTCTAAATCCGTAATTCCTCTGTATAATATGAAAATTTAAAACATTAAATGAAAGAAGAAGCTTCACAATTCGTTAAAAATAAGAAAACAATCCAACGATCTCTGTAGTAACCAAAGATTGAGATCGCATGAAGTCAATTGTATCAGTCACTTTTTATTTCCAAACTGTTGAGCTGTTTTATGAAAGACTTAGAATAATTTAATAAATAATTTACCTCTCCGAAGTGGGAATAAACGATTCTCCAAAATATCACGAGCATCAGTACCTTCATCCATTAGATCCAACTTTGTCAAAACACCGATGGTTCTCAGTCCCTGTGGATCAACCTGCAAGCGTGGTTTCTTGATAAATGACAATATTTTGAAAAGGAACTTACTGCTGCTCCAAAGAAATTTAAATAAAAGTTAAGGGTTTCTTCATGTTTAAATGTGACACTGTCGAACTAACTTCTCGCGCAAGTTTAAGTGCATCAGATGTAGCAAGATCACTATTCGCTGGAGTAACTGCCAAAACGAGACACGTTTCACGTGAAATATAAGTTAACAGCATTTCTCGTATCTGATGCTCTATATCGGGAGGTTGATCACCAACTGGCACTTTTGTTAAGCCCGGTAAATCGATAAGAGTCAAGTTCAATACTGAAAATATAATTCATTTGAATTTAAAGAAGATATATAAACGGTCTTGCATCTTGCACAATAAGAATATCATTTCTGAATCAATTAATGCTGGTGACAATTTACCAGAAACTGTGTGCGGACTGTTTCATCAGGAAGAAAAGTTAGAAATCTGAAATACTGGGCAATCAATCCATAAACCATGAGGACTTCCAAAAAATATATTCAACAAATTCACTGAAGTATTATACAAATATGCTTCGAATTAAGAAATGTATTAAACGAAATACCATTCGGACTGAAAATTCTCAAATTGATTGGAATTGGAGAGATGCCCTTATTTTGACCCGTTATACGATCTGTTTCATCTTCAATTTCTTTCCTGATCATATCAAAATCAGTGAATTTTTGTCCTCTTTTGTGCAAAAATTCTCCATATTCTAAAAATAAATAAATCTCGCACTTGCTCACAATCGACTTCATAGATATCGTGCATTTTATTGTTACTCAATTGAGAAAAAGTTAAAGCGCCAAATTCCCAGCACTTCTTTATTAAGTCCGAGAGTTACAAACTATAGAATGCAGAACGAACCTAACAATTTCATAACTGTTACTTACCTACATGCTGATCGTGCACCAGCTGCAAAATTAACGGTCTGCGGGTAACGATGCCTGATCCTCGAGGAAGAAAATCTCTAGAAAAAATAAATCTAGTAAAATCGTCGCAATGGTATAAACAAATTATGGGAAATTCTTTAAATTGTTCCAAAGGAAAAAAGGAAAAAAAAAAACTGACTTTCCAACAAAATTTTCGAGCACAGATGATTTGCCCGCGCTTTGTCCTCCGACCACCGCTATCTGTGGAAGGTCAAAATTTAATGATGTCCCCAATTGGGCAAACGCATCCTGAAACGAAATACTAGATATAATGCAATTGATTAGAGTATTTGATTCAATGAAATAATTCCATACCAATTCGAAAAATAGCTCTAAATCTTAAATTTGATAACAACAAAAAATAGCTATATATCTGATAACAACAAACCTGTAATCTATTGATAATCGGTATCAGGGCTTGCATGCCCGTATTAGCCCACGACATTTTCACGTTCCCTTGCTAAATAAATACCACCACACTGCAAAGGTACGAACGAAGATCAGCGATTTCGAACGAATTCTCTTTTTGCTGTCGAATAATTCGTCCAAAAAAATTTTCAACCAATTAGTACCGCAACAGTTTGTACATAAAACGAAACTAAGCTTAATGTTTATGTACAGATTTCAGTGCCTGAAACAATTGCAGTGGGAAGTTTCAAAAAATTTCATCAATTATAAACGATTTGACGAACGACATCAACCCATTTGGAAACAACATTAAAACAACATTAAAGTGTCAATTTAAAGCTTTTTTTTCTCGAAAACTAAAAAAGCATTTGATTGTTAGTCACGGTTTAAAATGTATAGGAAAATCTAAATAAAAGTTAAAGGAAATGATTTAAATGGAAAATCTCACTTGTTATTGGTAAGATAATGAATACGATAAGAGCACTTAAGCATTTACAGCTTTTACTAGAAAAGTGGATATTTAAAAACAGAAAGAGAAAGCGTTCATATGAACCTGTGATGAAAATACGGAGATTATGTTGGAGGTCCAAAATTTAACGATCATATTGCCAATAACCATAAGTTAAAACTTTTATTTGACCCATGAATATTAGAGTACCGAATACCGATGAGAAGGAAATGAAAGCGGAAGACCAAAAATAATGCTACAATTCTCATGTATCGGTAAATGTTTCAAGTATATGCAACGTAGTTTAATTTGACTACCATCTTGATTCCAAAACTTTTTCCCAATTATTGATTGATGGATAAAGAACTACTAATTAATTATACTCACTATTAATTAATTATACATCACTTAATTAGTTTAAGAAAGTTGCTTGACCAGAAACTTTCCATTCAATTAACCCATTCCTTCTCAAACAATAATAATTGTAATAAGCCATGAAATAACAAAAAAAAAAAAATAAGGAATGGAAGTTTGCTTTTGAAGAAAGGAAATTGCTGAAAAAATATATAAAAAATATATGGTGTGCTTTTGCCATGCTTTGCCATAAGTTCTACTTTTTCCTAATTTCAATAACAGCAAAGCAAAGCAAACATACCACATACACACATATATGTATGCATACATCCATATATATTTATGCATGCATACGTATACATACATATACACATCAACAAATCCTCATAACCTTACATCCTAACATGTAAGCTTTTTGGTAAAGAATCAATAAATCCTTTCTAGTTTCTATTCAAAAGAAAAAAAGTTGTGGCAATAGGATATATGCACTTTTGCGAACATTTCTCCAATATTTTAACAATCTATGATAACAAATAGATTTCTATTAGCAGTGTAAGTAATATGAATAAGTAATTGAGGAAGTATATGAGAAAAATTGAATAAAGATGAAACATTTACGTAAAAGTATTAAAAAATTTTTAAATTGGATATTTGTATATGTATGTATAAAAGCCAATCATTCAAAATCACATGAATATTGCAGCAAATAATCAACATCATGATAGTAAGATGACATGAAAATGGTTTCATAGTTACATGAAGTTATACGGATAACGTTACGTCAAATATTAGAGTAAAAGAATGGAAGAACAAAATTGTTATAACAATGGTCGTACAATTATTCTCATGAAAATGAGAACTATCCTCTATTACGTAAACAAAAAACAGCGAGTATCGGCATACTGGATAAGTTACAATCCATAAACTTTATGCTGAATATAAGCATGTAAAATGAACTGTTTACATAAATATCGCAAACTATTTGCCATAAACTATATAACAGTCGCTATTTGATTATTCACATCAAAGTAAATGTAGACAAACAATTGAAATGTATACCAAACGAAAAAAAAGAAAGAAACCTTTATAACTGACGGTATTTATAAATCAAAATGTCAAATCTATTTGTTGCTTAAAACAATGCTTGATAAAATCTGGTTTAAAAGAAGGACGAAATAATCGATTAATGGAAAGAATTTAAAATTATTAGTTATGAAAAGTCAAAACATTTGAAAGTGTATAAATAAAGAATGCCGCAAATAGTAAACTATTAATCTTCACAAAAATTAAACTTCAATTAATAACAATCCTGCTTTTATCTACCTAAATATTCATCGCTACCTTTCTCTATCACTCATCCATCTCCCAAAATTCTCGTTGACCCTCGACCTGCGTCACCGTACACGCAACAGCCTTTGTGAGGGACAGTATGCAACGGTTATTTCTCACTGACCGGTTCTCACTGGTGAAACCACCGAATAGAAATACGAGAAACCTGTAATGAATCATACATCAACTAATGCCATTTCTATCAAATACTAAACAATTATCATTCCTGTTCTAATCATTTATCATCCGGTAAAATCATTTGGTGAAAAAAAAAACGGAAAAATTTATGACTCATTATGGTCGAATTAAACTTTTTTTTTTTAAATTTTAATGTTGCCAAATTTTTTTTTTATTTTTGTTATCAAAATGGTAAGTAAACATTTTCGCTAAATTTAACCAATGATATTTTCCACTGATAATACAGACAATTTGATTTGTAGCTATCTTCTCATAATAATATATACAAATTGACCTATGACATTTTGTGATCATAATAATATATACAAATTGACCTATGACATTTTGTGATCATAATAATATATACAAATTGACCTATGACATTTTGTGATCATAATAATATATACAAATTGACCTATGACATTTTGTGATCATAGTATAACACACAAGTTAATGCATCACTTAATGGAATTATTTTTCAGTATTAAGCTTTATGAAAGAAAAATATGAAATATGAAGGGAAAAAAAAATGGAAGAAAAAAAAAGTTAAAACTATAAGTTATTAAATTATTCCATTCAATCAATACGATAATTATCGATTGAATTGATATATTAATTGTGATAATACTTCTTTGATAAAAAATATTTTGATCATAGCATAATGCAAGTATTCTTACATATTCTTTAATAAACTTGAAATTTTTCAAAATTTAAATTTAAAAATAAGTAAATAAATAACTTACATATTCAAACTAATCGTACAAAATATAAAACTAATAATTTAAATTTAGTAGTTCTTCATACATGTATTATTGAAATGTTATATTTGTATTGTTTGCATCTTTTTTTTCTCACTGCATTTTTTATATGTGTGCACACACACACACACACACACATACACACACAGACACAGACACACACACAGTGTATTGTTATTGAAGGAATTTGGTTGTTGTCAAATAAATTTCGGTTATTGATAACTGAAAAGGTTTAACATTCCTAAGATGTAATAACGGTATTCTTTGATTTATTCAAATAAATAAATCAAATCATATGACACTGTGACACTTTCACTAATAAATATCATTTAGAATTTGCAAATTTGAGCTATCATTCATAGAAAAATGATCCGTAAAGTATGGAATGAAGTAAGCAAAAAAAAAAAAAATTATTATTTCTCTCTTCATTTCTCGTTATCATTAATCACAAATAATAATAATAATAATAATAATAATAATATCATCAACAATTGATTTGTATCTAAGCATTACTGATGTATACAAATATTTCTTTTTTTTTTTAATGCTTTAAAAATTTGTAAAAAAAGAAAGAAAGAAGAAAAAAAGGAGAGAAGAAAAAAATAATTTCCGGTAGGAAA
>SSBO01000012.1:21687721-21735893 GCA_005281725.1 Wuchereria bancrofti | reverse complement strand
AATAATAATAATAATAATAATATCATCAACAATTGATTTGTATCTAAGCATTACTGATGTATACAAATATTTCTTTTTTTTTTTAATGCTTTAAAAATTTGTAAAAAAAGAAAGAAAGAAGAAAAAAAGGAGAGAAGAAAAAAATAATTTCCGGTAGGAAATAATTAATAATTTGAATTTGACAAACAAAAAATCATTTCCTTTTTCTCAACTGGAAATTTTAATGTAAATAATGTTAAATTGTAATTGTTTTAATGAACGATTTTCTTTTTCTCAACTGGAAATTTTGATGTAACTAATGTTAACTTGTAATTATTTTAATGAATAATTTAATTTAATTTGAACTTTTAACAGTTATTTTCAAAACTATCAAATATCGTTCAAATTTTCTCTCAAAAAGAATTTGAACTATTAAACATCCATAAATAAAATTTTTAATAATGCCGCTAATAGTTGTCGAAAATAATTTTTTCAAATCGCTAATAATTGTCAAAAATGATTTTTTCAATTATTAAAATTGAGTTCAATTATTGAAATTGAGCTAAATAGAGCTAGTAAAAATCAATCAAATTTTTCATATTTTGTTTTTCTTACATGAAAAAAAACAAAAATTATATTCAAACAAAAACGTATATGAAACTTTTATAATAAATGTGAAAAAAAAAATTGTTGAAAACTTTTTTGTAATTATTTATTCATTTATTTTTTCTACTTTTTAATGCATATTGATATTATTATTTCTTAAAATAAAACAAAAAACATTGAGAATTAACTCATGTTAAAATTTTTTTCTCATTTATTTTTAAAATAATTATTGATTAATTAAGCTTTAAAAAAAAACCCTTCTTTTTTTCATTATTAATTAGTTAACTTTTTGTTACTAAGCCTTTTATTCAGTTTAAAAAATTAATTTTTTGTTGCTATGTAAATTGATACGAATTAACTTTTCATGAATATTTCAATTCCATTATTTCATTAAATAATTTGCAAGAATAACAAAAAACTTCATGTTAATCTATTACATTTAATTTATTCTTGGTTTTTTTCTTTTTTTTTGTTGTTCTGTGTCTATTGAAAGAATAAAGATTATTAGCATCTTAATTAATTATTCAATCATTACTCTCTATAATTATTTGTTTTAACATTAGTCTGCTTAAGTAATTACTACTACCTATTTAATTACAATTTATATAATTTCACTAATTAATTATAAGATTAAAGTTAGATTCTTGTAATCGTTGAAAATTAAATAATTTCAACAATTATTAGTGAGTGAAATGATGATTAAAAAGAAAAAAGAAGGGACAAAAAAAAAATTTTTTTGAAAAAGAATTTTTCAAAATGTAACAAAATGTGTAATAGAACATTTTTCGATTTATCTATTGTTGATGTACAGGTAGGCGGAGAAGATGGAGAAAAAAAAGTGGAAAAAGTGAAAACGATGAAAAAGTTTAGTGCATCAATAAACAAATAAGTATGAAGCAAATCGAGAAGTTTTATTTAAAATTTTTAATAAAATTATGATTAAAAATTTTACAAATTTTCTGTTCGTTTGTTTTCTTAGTTTTACTTTTTAATTCTATAAAATATAAGAAATTAAAGAAAAATAAGACACTTGAAATGTCACTTATAATGGTGAAGAGATCAAAAAATAAAGGAGCGAAAATGATTTTAAATTATATTTTTTCAAAATTATTGACAGTTATAACATTTTGTTAAATTTTGTTAAGAATCGTGAAATTTTCTAAAAAAGTAAACAATCATTTTTTCGTTTTTTCGTAATATTCTGTTTGTGTTAGCATTTGAATTGAAATTTTTTTATTCCTTCTTTTGTGCTTTTTTTTCCTAATTAAGCAACAAATGACAATTTGTAAAATGAATGAATCGAATATACGAATTTAAATAAATCTGAAATCGTTTCAAACGATGAAACTGAAATTATCGATCATAACTATAATTTCATAAATTTGTTAGATATTATGTTTTTACAAAGTTTAAAAAATAAATAAATATGAATATATAAACATTTTGTAATATATGAAAAGAAAAAAATGAAAACAAAATTGTTAGCTAATAAATCGATTAGTAATGTGAGAAATTGAAATAAACTTTAAAACAACAATTATTTATAATAATTCGGAAATAAAACAGATAATAAAAGGATATCTGTGAATGTTTATATTTCATCGACGAACAAGAATGAAATCAGATCAAATTTTGAACCGGTTTGAAATATCCTTATTCATTAGCTAATTAAATTAAAATTAACATTAGTTAGCAAGTATTAATTAATATTAGAATTAAATCAAATGGTATAAAACATTTGAATAGAATTGATAAGCAAAGAATATGTGATGCAAACTGTTTCAAAAAATTAAACTATTAATGATGATAAATACTTAATTACTTAAAAATGATTGGAGAAATTTTGAGTGTTTCTAAATTTTTTTTCTTTTATTTTTTATTACATTATTCTATAAGAGATAAATAATTTTTGTCGATAGTGTCGGCACGGAAAAATGGCATTCATTTCATCTCAAATATGTTTTTATAAAAATTTTTCCAAAAAAAAGTTAGTTCAATTCGTTTGGTTTTTTTTTCTTATTATTTTCCGCCTTACATTATTTTTCATTCTTTATTTATTTTCCTTTTAGCAGTTATTTTGCTAAAAATTGAGCTTTCTATAAATTTTTGTTATCAGTTTGATACTTGAAAGGGGAAAAATAAGAATGGAATATGAGACTATAATCATTTGTAGTAGTAATGATGATAACGATGATGATAATATTTCTTGATGACTTCAATAATGATTAATGATTAAAAAAATTAAGAATGGCATATGAGACTGTAATTATTTGTAGTAGTAATGTTGATAACAATTTCTTGATGGTGATAACGATGATGACAATATTTCTTGATGACTTCAATAATGATTAATGATTAAAAAAAATTAAGAATGGCATATGAGACTATAATTATTTGTAGCAGTAATGCTGATAACAATTTCTTGATGGTGATAACGATGATGATAATATTTCTTGATGACGCTAATAATGATTTCAAACATAAAATTTTTGATAAATATTTCATTAAAAAAATTATTGGAAATACAAAATAATCATCAAAAATTTTATCATTTCATTGTGTTTTTTTCCTTTTTTTTTGGAATTAATTCATCGATAATACTAATTTAAAAAGGAGAATTTAAATGAAAAATATGCAACGAGTGCAAAAGTACTCTTTTCTTCACTTTTTTTTTTAAAAAATCCAAGTTAGTTATTTTATTAGTTCAATTTAATTAAATTTTGATTATACTTATCTCGTCTTTTGCATGTATTTCTAACAATTGAAAAGTTGAAGGGATTTTTTTTTTCTAGTAATTGAAAGTTGAAAACATTTTCTTTTAAGTATAAAATAAGATTTTTGAATACGAAAAAAAAATATTTCAGATGTAAAATGATTTATTTTCATTTTTGTTTATGATAAAATTCTTTTTTCTTTCCTTTTTTTGTTTGTGCTAATTTTTGAGATTAAAAATATATTTTGTTAATTTAACCATCCATTTTTTTCTTTTTTTTTTTTTTGAAAACTTTTTTTTTTTGGAAATATTTACTAATAAAAAAGAAAATATTGTTTTGATATATTTATTGGAGTGAAATGATGAATAGAAAAGATGATAAGCTGATAAAAGTGATATATGTTTAAATGTTTGTGCAATGATTTTTGGTGTTGTAAAAACATGAAAAATAGGATTTGCTCTAAATAAGCTCAGAAGCTAATTCAAAAGCTAAGGCAACACAATTTTGTTGTTATCTTTTAAAATAGAAATAAATGGAAAAGAATTTAGAGAGAAGAAAGAGTAAAAGTGGAAGGATGGAATAAATGAATAATGATGAAATAAGAAAAGAAATGGAATATAGGACAGAAGTATTCTTTAAGTGGAATCGATAAAAATAAAACGAAGATGGAATTTTCTATTGTTGTTATTGTTATTGTTGTTGTTGTTATTGTTGTTGTTGTTGTTATTGTTGTTGTTGATATTATTGTTATTGTCATTGTTAGATTTTTTTAGATTGTTATATTATTATTGTTATTTGTAATGGTTAAGAAAAAGAAAGAAAAAGAGAGAAAAAATCGATAAAAAAAAGCCTAAAATTTATAGGCGTTGGTAAAGTTTTAAAACAACAAAATAATCAATAAAAGTCTATTAAGGAAAATTGAGAAAAAAGCATAAGAAGATAAATAATGAATAAATAGTAAAAAGGGAGTTGAAATAATTTCTCAGCTAATTTCATTTATTTTTATTTTTTTTTTCATTTTATCCTACTCTTTTCAATTGTTGCTCCCTTTGCGCTTAGGCTTCAATCATTTCAATGCTTTCAATATAAGTGCATTGATTTTAGCAGTAAAAAAAAAATGAAAATGAAGGCATTGAAGCAAAAAAGATATGACAAAAGGAATAATAAAAAAAAAAAAATTGACTGAAGAAAAAGTGGGGAAAGAGCGGATGTCGGAATCAGGAAACAGGAAAACCGGACGACATTTGTTTAAAATGTAGAAATAAATAAATATGAAATAGAAGAATGGAAAAAGGAAAATGACGATGAATTAAATTAGCATAATAATGAAAGATTGAAAATACAAATGTAAAATTAGTATGTTGGTTTAAACATAAGAAGAATGTTAGAGTTTGATGATAACATTTAGTGATAATTGCCTCCTTGACGAATAGATAAATTGATGGATTATAAATGGATTTATCTGGAATTATATCAGAAATATCATATCATGTAGTTCGTAAGACCAGATCAGATTACTGATAAAATTATTTAGAAACAATAATATATCAGTATATGATGTTCAGTAAGATTATATCACAAATTCATTATCATATCACAGATATTATTAATACCATATTAAAAACACCGTATCACATTCATTACCATATCACAGGTATTATTAATACCGTATCACATTCACTACCATATCACAGGTATTATTAATACCGTATCAAAAACACTGTATCACATCGATTAGTTAGTAAAGTTGCACAAACAAAATAAATGTGTGAGATGTCTATTAATGATATTATATTATACATATCATATCGAATATTAAATATGAAAAGTATCATATCTGATAGCTGATAATGTCACTCGGAAATATCAGATTGAATAATCAATATCATATCAAAAATATTAAAAAAATCATGTCAAAAATATTAAAAAATCATATCAAAAAAATTAAAAATACTGCATCAAATGCTCAGCAATATATTAAAAGGATCATATCATATCAGACATTCACCTAAAATACTATACCAGAAATATGATATGGCATGATACGATGTGATGATAATAATGATTAAACAACAAGAAATTATATTGTTTTCTTTTCACATAATTTAATTTCTGCTGAATCATTTGATATAATTGAAAAATATTTTTTTAATTAAGCAATAATTTTTTTTTTAATTAAGCATACATAAATAACACACATATTCAATTTATCTGCTTATTAAACTATTTATTTATTTATTAATTATCATTCATTATATCTAATCATATATTTTGTATATTAATATATTTTTGTAGAACTTATTTCAGCTTATCTTTATATCTCAAAAAATTTCCTTTCTTTTCTTTTTTTTTCATCATCACAAAAAGTGCTCTCTTCAAATTTTGAAAAATTTGTCAAATTTTAATGAATAACATTTTGCATAGTGAAAAAAAAAAAACTCTTTTCTTTATTTGTTTAGAATTTTGAAAAAAAAAAAATAAAAACGATAACCAAAGACATTTACTAAAGTATGTAATTATGCTTTTGTTAATAAGGGGTAGTTAAGTTTGCCAGTTTTAAACACTTACTTTTCAAATTTCACTTCAAATAGCAAACATATATATCTGTGTGTGTGTGTGTTTAAGTATTTGTTAGCAATGAATTTTTCTATTCAAATTATTCTTAATTGGAAGCGTTTAAAATTATGAAATAATTCAATTTTTCCTCTATATTTACAATATTTTTATTTATTTATTATTTTCTTATTTTCTAAGAAAGTGTTTGTTTTGCTTAATTAAACACAAAATTTATTTAATTGAAATAATTTATAAGACATTGTTTAAAATTATGAATTAAAATTATTATGGAGCATTTAAAATTATAAAATAATGCAATTTTTCCTCTACATTTACAATATTTTGACTTATTTTGCAATTTCCTTTTTTGTTAGAAAACTTTTTTTTTGCTTCATTAAACAAAAAATTTATTCAATTAAAATATTTATAAGACATTATTTGTTTACATGTAATTATTTTGATTGACAACAATTCATTTCTTCCAGTTGCTTTTTATAAATTTTCATTAACTTACAATTAATATACTTTTTTGATAATTTTAAAACTTTTAGTAATAAAATGTGAAATTTTTCATTAAGTAATTTGTATTTAATTTAAAAACAATCGAATGTTATTATTTTTTTTTTTGTTTTACAATTTTTTAGTTCATATAAAAGGCATTTATTTTTAAATTAAGTACACGATTTATTTGATTAAAATAAGATTGCAAAAAAAAAAACTGAATAAGAAACATTTAAATTTGTCTGGCATTTCATGGTTAAAATTTCATTAAGTATGTGAATTAAATTTGAATATTTCAAATATATTACATTTTCTTGAACATTCAGAATTAGCTACTAATTTCAATTTCTTGATATCATATTATTTGCTACTGTACTCATCTAAATAATGTGAAATAAATTTAATTGAATTAACGAAAATGAGAATTAAGTTTTGGCTTAAATTAATTTTTACCGAATCAAATTAATTCATTGAATTCATTGAGAGTAATAAACTAAAATTTGCATTTTTTTTTTTTGCACTAATTAAGGTGCAAATTCATCCATCATTAGCCAAATAGCAATGGGAACGAAATATTTTTTGGCACATTTCATATTTCTTTTTCATCAATCGCTGATTCATTAGCATCCAACTTGCCATTACCCGCTGATATCTTTAAACTTGTTAAATCATTAAACTAAATTGCAATTTTTGAAAAATTATACTTTTAAAAATTACATTAATTATTATCTTAATTTTATATCATTTATTTGTTAATAGGAAAAAAAGAGAAAAAAAAAATAATTTATCAATTAATTATCGTAAAATGTAAATAATATCAAATGTTTTATTAATGATGCATTGTTAGAATTGAAACTAATTTCGAATTCCCTTCAAATTTATTCCATTTGTAACTAAATCAAATAATATAAAATTAAAGAATTGTAAAATTTTTACAAAATTCATTGGTGAAATTTAATGATTCAGTAATTTTAAAACTATTTTCTCTCATTTTTTATGTCGCTTAATTTCGATTTACTAATTCGGTTAACAAAGATTAAGTACTAAATTACAATTAATTAATTAATTTTGCAGAAACATAAATGTTAACAATGCGAAACACATATCTGTTAACAATGGTTGTCTTTTGCATGGTAACAATGCAATTATCAGCTTATCACCGTAGACCGTAAGTTTATCAATCAATTATATTTTGCTTATTATCTGACTTATGCAAATTTGAAATTTATCATTGGAAAGGACAATGATAGACTAAGGAAATTTCAAAAAAATTTGGTAGCAAAAGATTTTTTGCTTTTATCTCCAATATGTAAAAGATATTATTGTATTTGAAAAAAAAAATAGAGCTAAATAGAGAAAGATTTTTAAAATATTTCTATATTGTTTATTATTATTCCTTTGTTTATTATTTTATATCATTTTGGATATTTTTATTTATTTATTTACTTACTTATTTATTGATCTATTTACTCATTTATTTACTTATCTACTTATTTATTTTTTCATTCATTCATTCACCTATTTAATTCTCTACTTATTTAGTTATTTATTACGTCATATTTTTTAATTTTATCAGTTCTTTTATTTGTCTACAGAAATAAATGATACCGTTTTAATACTTCTAATAAAATTTAAAAATTATGTTATCAACACACAATATTTGACTAATCGATCGGAAATTTTATTGAAATTTCATCCAGTTAAATTTAGAATATAATTGAATTATAGTAAAAGAACAAGAAATGAAATAAATAATTAATTATATATCTAATTATTGTCATAGATACATCATCAGTGGTTGGCCAATTATGATTGGTGACGAAGATCAAGTTGCAATTCCTGATGATGATGGACATATATCAAAAATACCTGATTCAGTTCAAAAACGATTTCATCCTGAGTTTTTCTTTCATATTTTCTCTTGCAATTTTATTAAATTATTTAAAAATTACTTCATTTGTATCATTCGAAATCAATTAGCAATAATTTTCATTTTCAAATTTAAATTTTTATAGATGGAATATTCTTCAAAATCAATTGAGGAATCAGTAAAAAACAATGACAATTAGAACAACAACAACGACAACAATAAACAATAATAACAACAACAACAAAGGAACGAAATAGAATTTGATGTTTGACAAATTTATCTGAATCAAATCTGTTCCCAAATCCGGTATATATGATAAAATTCGGAAGAATCATGTAGTCTTTTTCTTTCTCTCTCTCTCCCTCTCTCTCTTTATTCCAACAATCCTTGTATTTAGATTGTGATATAAAAAATTCTTCAAAATTCATTTTTTTCCCTTTCTTTCCTTTTTTGCTTTCTTTTTAATAGTATACTTTTTATTGGTTATTTTTCCGAATGGTGAAAAAATTAAATTTAAATTTATTTTCCTTAAAAAACTAAAAATTTATATTTTCAGTCTTTTTTTCTAACTTATTTTTAAATCAACTTAGTGATAGAAGATGTAGTAATGTGATAAAGTGAGAGAAAAAACTTAACAATGTGAATTTTAATTGCCGAACTAATTTTGAAATTATGAACTGAAATCATTTTGTAGTAATGAAAAAGTTTATTGGAATACATTCATATTTTTGTTATTCGTAGAAATGAAATAAACAAAATGTGACTGTAATAATTTGTAAATTTTCATATTACAATGCAAAATTTAATTTCGTCGAATTTCTCAAAAAAAAAAAAAAAATTTATTGATATATTAAATGAAACATTTACTTTTATTTTTTATTTAAATGTAAAGTCTTTAAGCATCGTTTATCACACATTAAATGCATTCATAATACAAAAATTTAAAAAAAAGAAAAAATAATCGTCTCGTTTGCTTCTAAATTGTAATAATTATTCATTTGCTCAATTTCAAACTTCCAATGCTTTTAGATTAAAAAAAAAAATAGTCGTAAACAATGAAATAATAAGTGTGTTATTTATATCGTTATGACTTTTTTGGAAGTTATAAATAATCAAATAAAAATATCCGAAAAGAAAAGTTTAATTACATTTTTAAAATAAAAATTTATTACTAGAAATAAAATTTCATTTTTTCATCAAGAAATTTAATTTATTTTATAACTGCTGCTTACAATGTTTGAAAGCAAATTAGAATGAAAATGGTTAAAATTTGTAATGACAGGAAGCATTTCGAAAATAAATTTTAAATATTTAAATCAAATTAGAAAATAAGCTTATAGCAAAAAAAAAAAAAGAATTGTACTTTTTTTTTTAAGAATTTCAAAACAAATATGTTGAGCAAATAAATGTTGGAATTCTTTTTTCCTTTTAATTAATCAAATGTAATCAATTTGCAAAAAGAAAAAATACACACTTTAAAATAAGGTATTTTAAATTTCGTAAATAACATATTGTAGAAGCTATTTTAAAGAAATAAACCTTTGAAAGTTTCAATAAAGTAAGAACCTTTAACCTTGTGTACCTGAGTAACACATTTTTTCTTTTTTCTTTCTATAACAACAAAATATCAGCAAAAAAAAGTATATGAATTAATAAAAACATGAAATTAAAATAATATTTTTGAAATAATAGAAATGAAATAATTAAAATAATTTTGCTAATAAAATTATGCATCCTTTTTTAGATATCAATAAAAATATGTGTATTTATTGAAGAGTTATACTGGAACAAATTTCCTTTTTGATAATTTGAATTGTTTACAAATTGAAACAAACAAACAAACAAAAAAAAGGAGTAGCAATGATTGTAGCATAAACATAATGAATTAATATTAATGATTCAATTATAGCCAATGGTCAAATGATGATTAAATAATTGTACAAAATTATAGGTAACAATAACAATATTTACCATAATGATTTCATAATTAATATTCTATTAATAATAATAATTAAAATCAACAAAAAAAAAACGACAAAATATTAAATTCAAAAGTATATTTGCAAAAGTTTGATTAATTGGAATTATAAAATTTTATAATTAAATAAAAAGAAAAAATGGGTGAAAGTTTAATTTAATTTAGCGTAAAACAAGTGAATGTAACGGTGTTCCAATTTCCACCTGGCATTCACAAGCTGATATTGTGTTGATTGATTCTTGTACCCATCGGGGAGATTTATTTGTGCCCGCATTACGGAGAACATTTATGGTACGCATCACTGGGCGACAATTACCAAAACCTGAAATTAATTAATCAAATGTTTTTTTTTTCTATCAAAAAAAAAAAAAAAGAAAATGAACTAGTAAATAAGAAATGAATTAAAGCTTTAATAAAATTCGAATGAAGAAATATCAGTTATTTAAGTAATTAGTTAACTCATTTTTTCTCTTTTTCGCTTAGATTATCATAATTTTATTTTATTTTTTAATCATCAATTTTTTAATTATGAATTTTACTTTTTTGAATTATCAAATTTAAATTTTTTAAACATTTTTTTTGAGCTAGTTGATTAATTTAAAAGGGAATAAGCTTTTTTTGTTACAAAATTTTTTTCTTAAACAAAAGAAACGAAAACAAAAATTTAGAAATTGAAGAAAGAAAGGATGAATAAATTTAGTTTAATATTAGAATAGAAATAATTTTTATAAAATATGAAAAATTAAACGATAAATTAATGAATAAAAATAAATGTTTCTTAAATTTTAAAAAATTATATTAAAAAATTTTCACTTATTTTTACATATAATAAGCATCATTAGAAGAAGAAGAAGAAAGAAAAAAACAAACAAAGAAATATGAAACCTGAAAGACATCCCACATCACTAGTATCACATGAAACTTCATTAAGCAAAACCGGAAAATAATTAACCGGTAGCTTTCTCCATTGCCAACATAAATTACACAATCCGGTCCAACCTTGTACTATTTCCTCACCTTTTTTATAATTACAACTGATTGTTATTGCTGAACCCAATACTATAATTGAAAGAAAACAATACGATGAAATAATTTTAATTTCATATTATTTAAGTTAAAATTCATTTTTTTTTCTTTATCGAATTTTTATCAAATTTCAAGCAAAAAAAAAGACAATAATTTTTTTGTTTCCAGCAGTATATATAATTTTATGAAAATTATTTGATATTTGAAGAAAAAATAAATGCAAAGCTAAAAATAAAAATGAGTTTACAATATAAATTTTTGTATTTCTTTTTTTTATTTTCTAATTAAATATTTCAGTTGTGTTTAAATTTTATTAAACATCAAATTACTATGTCTTTTTTTTTTCAGTAATTAATACATTACAGTCAAATTAGATCATTCAGTTGTGATGCAATTATTTGATTAGAAAAACAATCGTTTTAAATGCGATCCTTTCTTCGTAATAATTAAAATACCAAATTTAAAAAATAAGAAGCTCTCAGATAATTAATATAAATTTATTTTCATCTTTCAATTTACTTTAGGTAAAAAAGGAAGCAATGTTATTTATTAATTATCAATAAATTAGTTTACATTTTTGTTTTGATTCTTTCCAATTCCTTCGTTTTCGTACTTTTGGTTTCAATAAGCTAATGAATTCTTCTATATGAGCTGGCAATTCTTTAATTACAGTAGCATTTTCAATTCCATCATTCACCTTTCAATTTATTTCAATTACAATTACCTTTTTATGCATGATCAATATTTATCTTAATTAAATTTAAGAAATTTTCCATATTTTTCAAGCAAAAACGATCACATTCGAACTAATTTTTAAAATTAATTGATTTTTCTCTAAAAAAAAAAAAGAAGTATTATCCGTAAAATCCATTAAATATTTCTATGAAAAATTGAAATAATTTTCACAATTAATCAATTGATATGACTCAGCGCACTACTTTTTTTTTTCTTTCTTTGCTTTGTTTTTTCTTTTAAAATAATTTTGATCAAATTTAATTTGCTAAATAAATAAAAATTTACTGCATTTCTTGCAATAGACCGATTTTTTATGCACAATGATTCATCGATGTCAACTGATAATTGAGTGATAGTACTGCTATCTTCCGGGAAATTATTATCATTGTCATTTGCTCGAAGAAATGCATTGGTGACTAAAAGTTTGCATGCTTGACATTCTTTTCCATCACATTTATACATCTTCGGAGTTTTATAAGTCTAAAAGTTCATTTAAATTTATTTTAATAATTATTCAGCATTAAAAATTATTATCATTTGCTCAGTGAAATGTATTAATGATTGTATATACAAATTCTTGCACATTTAACATTCTTTTCCAACATATTTATAAATCAATGAAGTTTAAATACTCGAAAATTTTATTTAAATTTAATTTGATAATCTTTCTACATTATCCATTTGACCTAAATAACATTCTTTGTCACATCATAACGCTACCAATAATATACATTATCATTAATTATTTGAAAGTAATTTTAAATAGGAAATAAAAAAATAAAAAGAATGCATCAAATTGAAAGTTATTAAAAAGTAATCTTAATGAATCATTTAATTAATCAATTAATAATGCTTCCTTTAATCATCACATATCTTATCAAATGAACAGATAAACATTCTCTCTTTTTAACTAAATATAAAAATTTACCGAAAATTGCAAAATAGATTTCATCATAATTTTACTCTCATCCGATACTAGCGGTAATGCATTTTCCGTCATACTAGACAAATCCGGAAATGTATGCAACGCTTCGTCAATATTTGCTGCTTGTAAACGATTATCATATGATAAACATTCATTACTACCAGGTGGTTTTACGCACGGACATTGTTCAATCATCTGCAATCAAAAATTATAATTTATCTTGTTTTTTAATTTTGAAATATTTCAAAAGAAATTTTGAAATTAAACAATACTTATTACAAAGAAACTGATATCAAAATTTTTATGTTTTATTTTTATATAAACTATAATGCATTCTAATCTGAAATATTTTGAATGTAAATTTTAAATTTCTATTGGAAATAGATGAAGTAAAACTTCTGTTTACTATCGTTATCTTTATATTTTGACTTGTATGTGTACATGTAACAAATAAAATTTTTGAAATAAAATTTGAAAAAAGAAATTGCAATTTGGACTTTCCAAATTAAGATAAATTATTATAATAAAATAGAAAAAAAAAACGTATATATAGAATTTTGAAATGTTTCCCACTTAACAGTCAGAAAAATTAAATTCCAATATGTCAGTCAAAAAAAAAAAGACAAAACAAAAAAAACCAAAAAAAAAACAAAAGTTCACCATAGTTTATTTCACTATGAATCATAAAAATCAGATTTTATCATGATGACAATGGAATTTAAATTTCATTATAATAGCAACAAAAATTCAAATTTCAGAATGATAACTGAGAAAATTAAATTTTACGAATTATTTGTGATTGTAAATGATGGATACCTTTTGCTCAAAATGTCTATAACGAACACATAATGGACATTTTGTTCGAATTGAAATAGATTTCATAAATGATAGCTGAAGTAGTAATACAAGCCAAAGTTGATCCATTTATTCCACTTACAATTAAGTTTGATCTAATCACAAATTGGATATAAATTTGATAACCAATCAGTTGCATACATTATCAAGTTTGAATTCAGTTCTTCATAATACTAAATAAAATTAATAATTAGACGATTTTAGAATTTTTTTTCTTTTAAACGATATAAATGTGACAAAATATATAATTGACAGCAAAATGTTTTGGATGACAAAAAATAATAATCGAAATTTATGAAGCCAATTAAATTTACATTAAATTTAATAAAAAGAAAATGAGTTCAATTTCTAATTCTTAAGATGAGAAGTTAAAAAAGATGAAAAATCCGTTTTACAATATATTTCATATTTAATATATGTATATTAATTTAAATAATATGCATGGTATATTGTAGATTTATAATTTACACTTCTAAATATCGTAATTTATTCTGTAACTAAGATGTTTATTGATAAATGATGTTTACGTGGAGTGTTTCAGATTTGAAAATCTTTTTTTCAAAAAAATTTGCATATAATAAAGCACTATTAATAATAAAATTATATGATAAATTATATAATACATATTATTGTTTGCAAATTTTTGACGCATGAGCAACTAAAATTTATTGATGCTAAAGGCAAGGAAGAAAATTTAACACGATAGTTCATTCGTCCAATTTTAAATTAAATTTTCAAAAATTCTTCAAAACGCGAACATCTAAAACTTTTTTATTTTTTTTCAATCGATCCTTTAGCGATAAATCATCTAATTTTACCACCTCCAGCTGTGGTAAAAATACGAGCAAGGAAGAAAAATTTTTTTAATGAAAAAGTCTGACAAGTTTTTCAAGCTGAAAAAATAAAAATTGGGAACAAAATTTATTTTCAAAAAAAAAAATAGTTACATAGTACGATATTAATTATCATATACGGTATTGGCTACGTGTGTACGATATTAGTTACCGTATACGGTATTAGTTATATGTAAACAAAATGTCAAAAAATGAATTATATTACGAAATATTTTGTTTTCAAAATAAGCAAAAATTATTTAAATTTATGCCTATAAAAGTGTTGTACACAGATACGGTAGTTTGTATACTTTTTTTGTAGCGTATTTCTCCTATGAAAATAAAATATGTAAATATTTTTGCAATTTTATATATTTTACACAGAAGTATATTTATTTACTTTGTAAAAACACAATATATAAATATTGTAATTGTACTTTCTTTTTCTTTTTTTTAAAAAATGAGCGATTATCTCATAAAAATGTAATAATTACGAATTTTCTACACAAATATTTTAACTTATGTGTTTCACTTTTCTCGAAAATATTTATTACTCTAATATATTCATAATTCCAGCATACATTTATTCATTGACGAAAAAATTTAATAACTAATAATAATAGAAATTGAAGAATTGCATTCTGAATGGAATAAAATAGCAGATAAAATTAATTCAATACTACAAAATGAATTTGAAAAAAGTGTAGTATGGAACGAATAGTAATAAAGAAATTGCATTTCATAGCTTTCCATTATAGTAATTTCAAAATATCTACGCATAATTTGAATTGTAAATTTAAAAGATTTGATCCAAAATATTATTCATAAAATTCTTTTAATTAATTCAAATAACAAAAAAGAAAAAAAAGTATTTTAGTAATCACAAGAAAGCAATTGCAATTTTTTTCAAAAATTTTTTTGCTTATTTTTTGCTGCTAAAATCTCACATTTGCAGAAGAGCAATTTTAGACAGCCATTTTAAATTTATCGCTATAATTATTGTAAATTAATTAGACGAACTTTTGAATAATTGCCGACTAATACTTATTTGCAACCGAATCTCTCGGATAAGTTATTACCTTTCACAGTGTCAAGTAATTTTATGAGAGATAAAATAAATTAGTTCACTTTTCATAATTTATTCCAAGATATTTTTTCCTAAACAACTTGTTATTTTTTCTTGTATATTCATTTAATGAAAGATTGATAATTTTTTATGATGAACCGGTTTAAAAAAAAAAAAGGAGAAAATTTTAGGAATGGTTGAAACTGTTGAAATGCATCCTCTCGAACGTAAATTTTCAACAAAGATAACATAATTTTGTCAAAATTACGAACAAAAACGATGGTATTTATCACTAAAATTCATTTTAGAAAAAAAATCAAAATAAAAAAAGTCGGTTCATTAATAAAATATCATTGCAATGAGAAGAAATTACGCCAATTATTCTTCTTTTTGCAAATTTTAAAGAAAATTACGTTTTATGTTGGTAAATCATTAATAAAACATCTCTGCAAAAAAATTGCACTATTTTTTTCTCTTTTTGTTAATTTTAAATAAAATTATTTTTTAAATTTATAAGAATTGTTGACATCTTGTTCATAAGCAAATTATAAAATGGATAAAATTTTAGTCGTAATAATTTATAAAATAATAGAAAAATGCAATATTTTGATATATAACAAACGATAATAATTAAACAATAATAGAAAAAATTCTATTAGCAAATGTTAATAACGTCAAATTATAATAAAAATTGTTACGAGATAATTTAAAAAATATTTTTTCAATAAGTTTTATCAAAATTTAGCAGTACGGTAAATTAAATTCTAACATAAAATAATTAAATTAAATGAAATATACTTTCCCATTTATATCAATTAATTGCAAATTATAAGATTAAAAGAAACGATTTTTTTTTTCAGTATCGGAAGTTAAAAAAAAAAATTTTAACTTAGTTCAAAGAAATTTTTTAATTGATTTCATTTTTTTGTTTCTTCTCATTGATGTATGATTAGTCAAAAAAGAAGAGACGAGAAGAACAAATTGGAAAGAAGAAAATTCGGTTACTGTTCCACTAAAATGATAGTATATATAAATATGTGTTAAAAAGAGAGCATTAAAAAAAAAATAAAAAATAAAAAACATAAATTGAAAAAAATAAGTGGTAAAAGTGAAAGTAAACAATAATGGTGAAATATTTGCAAATGTAATGAAATGACAAAAAAATGTTAAAGATCAATTCGTTCAATCATATTCTTTAGTAATTATTTTATTCCAATAAAAATTATCCATTATAATAAATACATTTGATTAAAAATTTCACTATGTATTTTCCAATCAATTAAATTATCATTGATTGTTGTTTAGTTAATTTAGCTTAATTATAATTGTTACTAAAGTTTCACTTTCTTACTATTGAATTTCTGCATTTTTGTTTTTTTTTTTTTTTTAAATCTACATAATTTTTTCCTTATGTGTTCAAAAAAATAGAAGGAAAAAAGTGAATGAAAACTCGAAAAATTAAAGAAGGAACAAGTATTTTGAAGGCCAAAAAAAAAAAGCAATACTAAATAGGGAACCCATTTTCTCCTTTTTTCTTTTCTTTTTTTTTTGCTTTTTGGACGAAATGTATTACATCGTTAGTTAATTTGATATTACTAAAGAATATGATATAATAAAAAAAAAGTAAATTAAATAAATTAATTATTAAAGAAATGAAATCTTCCGAATTTATTACTTTTTTTTTTTTTTGAAACTTTTTCTAGCAAATTTAATAAAACTAAGTATGCAAAAGAATGAAAAGTGAGTATGGTAAAATAAATGTAGTAAAATTTTTTTTTTGTATGAAAAAAAAAAACATTGCTAAATGACATAAAATTTTATGTCAAAATTTATATGAACTTAATGTTTTCGAATTAGTGTCATTTTATATTTACTTATCAATCTTTTCTGTGATGAATTAAATGTACTTTGGTTGTTTTTTTTTTCTTTTTAAATTAAAATAATAAAATTGAGTGAAGAAATTGAATATGATCAACTACGTGTGCAGTATGTTTGCTGATTACGATTCGAAGGTGAATCAATGCAGGTGAGTCATTATCAATGCTCACAAGATCAAACTTCATCGAATGATTCTGATAATATTCTTAGCAGATGAGAATACTCCTCTCTTAATTAAGAGGTCAATTTTAATGGTCGCTAAAGATAGAAGGTCAATAGGAATGATAAAAGTTACTCGATGGCTTCGATGACTTTTCTAGTAGCATTTTTCATCAACAAATTTTATTGTATAAGAATTGCATATTATGCATCTAAAGAAATCTCAAATTTTTTCAAAAAATTTATCTGTAAGAATTTAATTTGGAAAATAGCAAATTAAAAGAAACTTGACAGATGAGAAATTGATTTCGGAATGAAAACTACGTAGGATTAGAATTGCACGACAAAATGAAGGAAATTATGTAGTGTTTGTTAAAATAATATTTTTTATATAATTTAATGATGCAACACAACAAAAGAGAAGAGAAAGTTTTAATATTTCTCTTCCAATTTCATTTCAATAGAATTATAAAAAAATTACCCGATATTCGAATGAAATCACAAACACAATAAACACAGGCAGACATACAAAAGGATGAAAAAGAGAAATAATTGACAAAAGTAATAGAACCGGAATATTTTCAACAAAACATAAAATTGAAAATTTAACTTCTGAATTAAGTTTGAACATTAGATAAAAATAATTTATAGCTGTCTACGAAACTTTCCCAACATTTCACTGTCAATAAAAGAAAAGCTAAGAAAAAGGATAATTTTTTATAATGATTCAAAACACGATTTGAACTGAATTTTGTTTATCAATAACAGTTCTTCTGTTGAACACCTGCTGAGCGATAAATAGATGAAAAATAATATCCTACTAGCAGAAGAAAAAAAAAACATAATAAAATGCAGAATGATTCTTAGCACCTAAAATTGCACAATTCTCTTTATCAAATATTTAATGCTATCGAAGGCAGTGCAAAATATGTCCCTCTTTTCTTTCTATTAAAAAATTCAAGAATCTCAAAAAGGCAAAGTGAAAGCAACGTTAAAACATTCGTACTACAAATCGAAACTTAACTTCTTCCAAGATATTTAGGTGCAAAAAAAACAAGGAATCATGTTATTCATTTTTGTCCATTTTTTAACGAATTTTAGAAATTTAATAAAGCTGTTAACATATGAAAAGATGCATATGAAGAATTTACAATTTCAAAACAAGCTATACTATTTGTGTGTATCACTAGAAATACACGAAGCAATAATTAAAACCTAATAGATTGCACAATTTGCTCGATACGGCGCTGATTTCGACCTCCAATAGGATGAATCGTTTCCGAAAAAGACTGTCTAACAGCTGGAAGTAATGCGACACGATTATGATTGAATTTTTCCGGAACATTAAATTTACAATCAGATAAATGACTGCTCAAGACAGTCGTACTCGCATTCTTCCATTCATTAATTGGCTTTTGACATTTACTGAATTCCCATATCTATAAAAAAAAAAAAAAAACCTTTAAATTGATAGAGAACATTGACATTGATACAGTATTTTTATGGCAAATTAACTTTACTAAGTTTCATAACTTTTTTGTAACTATTAAAAAGACGGAAAATTTTGTCCTGAAATATAAAATAGAGATACCATCTCTGATTACTTCGTAATTACAGTTTAGAGAATAAGATTAGATAAATAAATTAAGTAGGAAGTGAAAAACCGAAAAACCAAAGCATCTACCTGATATGGCTATCTTGACAAACTACTCGAAATTGATTACTCTTCTCTAATCACTATAAATTAATAAATTCTACAGCATCCTATAAATGTTTCCATCAAACAACTATATAAAAACTAATCATACATAGATTTGAATACATGTTCTTAACTTGCTCATCAGCTTCGTTCACAAGCCTAGGAAAAATAATGGTCAGTTTATTTTACACAAAGTTGCACTCTGATAACGGTGTTAGAAAAAAGCTAGAGGAAAGTGAATTCTCTCAAATAATAAGATGCAATCATTTTCATGCAATTCAAATTTGAAATAACTTACAAAACATTTTTCTGACCAATTTCCACTTTCGGATCGTTCCCATTTGATGTGTACCATTGCAGAGTCAGAAGCAATTTTGAAACACATCAATCGCATATGTTTACATGTTGATGATAAACAACGCAATGATGCACTATCCAAATATTGGAAAATTTCAATTAGCATTATTGGTGGCAAATCATACAATGGTGAGTTATCAGATTGTACAACCGATGGTTCGGGTGGACGATGAACAACACAATTCAGATAGCGATTATATCTGTTTAAAAAAAAAAATATTTTTTTTTTTGGAAAGAATGAAATAAATCAGACTTTTTTAAATCAATAACATATAAATCTTTAATCTCAAAACAAAAAAAAAAAAAAGAATTATCCTCGTAACACAGGAAAAAAAAAATTATGAAAACCAAAAATCGCTATAAAATATGATTATAAACTACCTTATTAATACATCATTTAATAGCAGTTAACCTAACGTAAAGAATTTAATTACATATGAGACTTCTTAGGCCGTCTATCTCAGAGACAATCAGAGTTATCATCCAAGCTTTCGGTAGTGGAAAAGATAAATGATAGGAAATTTAAAACAAAATAACACATAAACAAACAGGAAACCTTAACTCGCCCCAGCATGGTTTAGCTTTGCAATAATAAAATGGGCATCCATCGATATACATCGGACAACGTACTATGCAGTCATCAACTCCCATATGTGATAATTCATAATGTGTACAATATTCATCACGACGAAAACTTTCGTTACAGCAAAATGTATATATTGAAATTCCTTTTTGAACATATGGCATATTCTCACCTTTTCGTGCGAATACCGAAAAACGTTCACGTCCAATATTTAGCTATAATGTTAAATAAAATTATATGGGTTCAAGATTAGCAGCGAGAACGATATGTAATAGTAAATATGCCTCAAAATAATGTTTATTGTTACAAATAGAAAATAATGAATACATATAATAATCGATAATTCACTATTATACTTTTTTAATTAATAGAAATTCCAAATTTCAATGATCTCTGACTTATTGCTTTGCTCATTGCTAATGACATTAAATAAGAAAGTCTTTTCTCTTGCGATCATATTAAAATGTAGAATTTAGAATTCTTAAATTTGCACTCTACATTTAACGGAAAATATATCGGAATGATTTTGGATAAGACAGTGCACAAGCATTTCATAGGTAAAGATATCATTTTTTAAAACTTACGCATAAATGCCTCATTTCGTAGAAGGGTGGCAAAAGTGACATTTTAACCGGCGGTACCACTTCCTCCGGAGTTTTTTCATTTTTTTCGAAACTGATATTACCCAATACGTGAAGATGTTGACTAGCTGGATCAAGTTTGCACAAATAACAATTTTCAAATGGAGAACGTTTAAGTTTCAACTGAATTTCCTAAAAAGCAATTAAGTGAATATATGAAATCCTTGTACATTATAATATTAGTCTATATTTACTTATTACCCTCAACCAACAGGTGGATGGGCTTTTTAGATATTTTTATTTCACATCACTTAAAGCTATAGAAATAAACGTATAGTGAATAATAAGTTATACTTTTCAATATATGTCCATCTTTCAGCTTCCATATTGCATCCATCGACATTACTATCATTTAGAAGTACATTAAAACATGCATAGAATTACCTCAAAGAGACAATCTGAAAAGTTATAACTAAAGGCTAAGTTATAACTAAAAGCTTTTCAGAAAACCTTTTGTCTGTTTTCTTCGTCACTGCTGTCTTCGTCTGCAAAACGAGATAACTTTTCAAGCGATAACCTCAGTGGCATCAATGGATGACATGGATTCTGGAAATCTGTTAGACGTTTCCGGTCTTTGCGACTTATCTGATAAGAATCGACGACTGCTTCCTAAAAAAAAAGAACAAATACAGAAGAAATATTTTTCAATACAAAACAATCACAAATTAAAAAATTGGTATATCGAATGAATGCTATAATTCTGCAACAACAAAACCTTTAAGCAAACAAGCTGACTCTACTCAATTAACATCTAAATTCATCCAAATATAGTAAGCCGACGTGAAAAGAAACCTGATCAACCAGTGCGGCACAAATATCAATTTCACGGTCATCTATTTCAGGTTTCACTTCCCATCGTTCCAGACCTTTTGCGAAACGTTTCAGTTTACGTTTTGCATGATTACTAAGCGTTCGTCTATTCCATTGTACGGCACAACATATTGCAGATGCACAGCAATGCTTTAAATGCTGTGACATTCGGTCACGTCGTAGCAATACTGGACAACCGAATGCTGCGCATAAGCACGAAACGTAGGCCTTAAATCATAATAGCATTCAAAAATGATCCGATAATTTTAAGAATTACGACCTCTAAAAGGCATTAGCTATATTCTTGTCTAAATTTAGACTAATGATTATGATTAAATACACTATGGAACGTAGAAATAGTAATGTGTACTAAAAGTATCCAATATTGAATTAGACAGCAGCACTTTCTCTAATATTTGACAATATTTTCAAAGAAGGCTAAATATAACAAATATAACTACAGGAAATCTTTCTCATCAATTTTTAATATTCATTTCTCATCAATTTTTAGGCTTAATACATTCCAGCGTTATCATTCAGCAAAACACATCTTTACATAATAGCAAAAATTATCGCTGAAAACATCCATATGTCAGTTTTTCCTATCCTAGCTATTAAATTGCTTCACATATCTTTTCCTGAAGATAGATAAAGGCATTATCCATCAAATTTTCAGTTTTATTTAATTCATACGATTACGTCTTATATGCATAATTATCATTTTCGAAATTTGCATAACTCGATAAAGCTTGACTGTTACATATACAGAACTAATTTATCAAATAAAAATAATTTAACCTTAGCACAAATTAGCAAATGATCTTCAAGTTTACAACCATGCAAAATTGCGTGACATTCCGGGCATGAACGTAATGCACACCGATTGTACTGACAATTAACACAGAAGCAATATGTGCAATGTATATGATCGTCGATATCTGTCGAATCAAATCTTATCGAATAGATCTCTTTTGTTTGTATCACATTCTCTTCATCCTCACTGATATCCATTATTGTATTTCGTAATTTATTAAATTTAGCATTAATTCATCATCTAAAAATTTCACCATAAACATTTTTCAATTTAACAATAAAAAAAGTACAACTGACATAATTATTCAATTATCATATATTTATGTGATGATAATCGAATAATTACATTATATTAATTGTATGAATTAAATTACTGAAATCATATTAGTATTTAATTAATTGCATTATTGCAAAACTATAAATAGCCCAGCCGTGTAATTAAATAAATGCTAAATATAGTAATTATGACGAAAAGGCATTGTCATAAAGAAAAACCACACAGTAACAATTGTCATAAAATAATCGCAGTTACAAAGCGTACGAACACGTAAACGTCACTTATATCACGTAAAATCGAAATATACAAACAAATTTGTGGAACTTAAGTAGCAATAAATGCTGCTACTTTAATAATTTCGTCGTCTTTTCTCACTTATCACTATATACTATCTCATAAATCTCATCAATTTTTGTTCTCTCCTCAAATTTTAGCATATTTTCTTCTTACTCTCAATCACTGGCACAAGTGCATCTCATTTTGTTATAGTATTTTCATACTCACAATCTCTGCATTAAAATATTTTTCAAATTTAATTAATTTTTTTAAATTTCTTCCATTTTTGCAGTAAGAATTAATAATAGCTAACTCTAAATATATCTAATGAATTAATTATCTTTTTATCAAATTTTTAATAATTTGCTAACATTACTATAAGGCTAATAAAGAGAATACTGTTCGACACGAATTGATGAATTTAAATTTTGTATGTAATTTTCAATTAATGAATTAAATTTTCGAATTTCGATTCTTTGTTTTTTTTTTCCTTTTTGAAGTTACATTAGAAATGTCACAATATAACTGATAACAGATATGAATTATGGGAAAAGATCAATGATAATATCAGTGGTTTAAATTGCTGAATGGATTATCGGATTGAAATTGATCAGTATGAGATAATATTTGTCTTTTTGATTTAAATTAAATCTTTCAAAATATTGCTATTTGATATGATATTTCAGAATATTATCCAAATGGATGATGGTGATAACGATGATAATGATGATGATAAAGATGATTATGATTTTCTATGAAAGCAGCTTAAGTTTAATTTCGAAAATTAAAAGATCGAGATTACTAGCAGGAAATAATTATGAAAAATCAAGCTAATTTTCTCATCATTTAGAACGCAAAAATTGGTTGAAAGTTAATTGTTAAACTTATTTTGCTTATTTGAATGTTTGCAATGATTATTTTGGCAAAATAAAATTTGAAGAGGAAAAAAGAAAGTACTAATTAATTTGCTGATAAAATGATGTGAGATTTCATTTTGAATTTATCAGAATTTGAAGTAAAATATTCAAATTCATAGTTATTTCAACATACACACGTGTACATTTTGGCTTGACTTATTAGGCAACTGGAATTTAAATTTTAACAAGAAATTTCAACTGATTTTTTTTTTTTTGGAAATTTAAGATTTTTCAATCATAAAGCAATATTATTGAATTATTTTTGTTTTAGTATTCTTTTCTTCCGATATTGTAATTGAAATTGGAAATATTATGATTTGTTCTTTAATTTAGCATATTAGGAATCATTATTAATTTAAATATGAATTTTAAGTTGAATCTTACGTTTGGACATTATGACGCTAACAGTGCTAAGCTAAAGATTAACAGTTTAAGTAACGTGAAATCCATCATTATATGATACGTGAATACGTGTTTTTTCTTTTGCTTTGATAAGAGTAAAAATATTGTTTCATTTTCTCTACCAAACAATTAAACCAATCAAAGATTCTTTTACATTAAGAAATCTATCATAATTACTAAGTTTGATTAATTTATTTATAATTTAGTATGTTTACGGCTAAATAAAAAAAAAAAAATTTTTTTTTCTTCTTAAAATTACAATGAGCATATTGGGAAATGAAGAAAAAAAAATGCTATGATAGTACGATGGCGATTAAATCTGAAATTTATATAAGAAAATAATAATTCATTGATCATTTTTAATCACTTCGTGTCAGCTTTTTCACGTGCCTGTCGTTCCTTACGTAATTCTTTGCGACTTTTTGGCGGTTCAGTTCGTAATGGAATTTGCTCAAATTTAGGTCGTCGTTTCGAACTTGATGCCGACTCTTGGCTGCTACTTGTTCGAATTTCAGCTGATTCTAGTGTTTGAGAGCTTGTAATAGCACCTGATGCTTCCTGTTCACCACTACCGCCACCACTACCACCAGTGTCAATAGCGCCACCGTTAATAGCACCACCACCAATAGTACCACCGCGAATAACACCACCGCCACCGCCAATAGTACCATTATTATCAGCAGCACTGCCACCACCGTCAATAGTACCATTACCAGTAATGGTACCATCTCTAATAGTACTACCACCGATAACAGCACTACCAGTAGCACCAGTTCCAATAACACCACCACCGATAACACCAGTACCACCATCGCTAGCAATAGCAGCAGCAGCAGGAGCAGTAGTAGTAGTAATAGGAATATTTGAATAGGTAAGTACCGGACCATTACGTGCTGTAATTACCGTACAAATCGAATCATAAGAGTTTTTTGGTGGTAATATTGAAGGAACAGTGCTACTTTGAAATGGAACCATTTCATTTGTTACATTTCCACTTTTAAACAAATGCTTTGGTTGTTGAGCTAAAATTTTAGACCAAAGTTGTCGTCCATTATCGCTAATCTTTTGCTGGGTTAGATAAATTGCACTATTTGTAAGATTGTTTTGATAACCTGTTCGATTACGAGAACTACCAGATCCTATTGGAAGTTGTTGAGCTGGACGCCAATTTTTGTCAACTGATACGGATGTTTCATTACTAATACTTCTGGTTGTTGCAGATGATATCGAATCAAAAGGTGGAATGATATATGATCCAAGAGGTGATGGTGCTAATCCTGATGTTCCTCTTAATGAAGTTGGTGCAACTGCAGTTTCTGCACCAGAGACTGTATAGATGGACGATGATAATGGTTGATTGCGATTTTGTGGTGACATTAAACGATCCTATAATTAAAATTTTAAGTAGCTATTTCATTCTAAATTTTTAATAATTAATTTCATCATATTATGATTTTAATCTTTCATTTTCTTTCACAAACATTTTCAATATATAAATTTATATGATTGCAAATTTTTTTTTTTTCATGATATGAAATTGACATATTTTTAAAAAAATTCAAAAAATAAAAAAGTGGAAACCACAAATTTAGCGTAAACTGCATCCATTAAAAAGAGTTGCACAATTGGTCCCAAATCTGGCACTTCCAATGATTTCTTCATTATTTCATGACGCTAGAAAATTAAAAAAAAAAAAACAAAGATAAAAAACAATTTTTTTTTCGAATTTATAAAAATTTTAATTTGAAATTCAATTACTTATCATAATAATACATTTATTATGTAATGCCATTTATCATGTTTTATCTTACCTTGTATTAATCCTACCCTTATTTTCTTCATCTTTAATAATTTATTTGCCATCTTTTTAATAATGTTTATAATTTAAACTTTCTAAAAAATTAAATGAAACAAATAGAAATAAATAAATAACAAATTAACAAACATTATCAGTCATATGAACAATATCCTTGAAATTAACATTATCTAAAAGAGCTGGCGCATAACAAATATGTTCCGGATTATTTTGAAGCCAAAATATGACTGCTTCATAAATTTCCAATACCCATTCAGGTGCTTGTAATACCGGTGAAGAAATGAGTGCATAAAGCATTTCGAATGATAACTTAAAAAAAAAGAGAGAGAGAAAAATTAGTTTTTTAAATTTAAGCAATTTTTCTATTTTTTTCTTTTTTTTTAATTAATAAAAAAAACTTTTTTACAGTTAATTAATTGCTTGAAATGACAATGAAAACAAAAAAGAAAAAATATAGAGAAGAAATTATTATCATTTTTTTTTTTTTTGTAATATGGTTTTTTTTTTTTACTTTTAAAAATTCTGGGCTTGCCAGAATATCATGAAATTTTATTGCTGCACCATCAACAACCATATTACGATACTGTGATTGCCTAAATGCAAGATAAAAATTAATGGTAAGGAAAAAATTACGATAATATTTATTCGTAATAATAATTCTTTGAGAGTAATATTACTGTCACATTCAAGATTATAGCAAAATTTCTTGGTGTAAATTAGACTTTTTCCTCTCTTAGTATAAATTTTGGATTTCCTTTCTTTCTTTTTTTTTTTAATCAAAAGATAACAAAATTTTCTAGAAGCTTTGAAACTTTGAACAGGTAAATATTGACATAAAGTTAATTAAACAAACGAAGGTAAGCAAGCAACAGCAGAATAAAGTAATGAAATTGGTGGTGACGTATTTTCTAATATGCGTGCAGCCATTTCTTCACAAATCAATGATACCAATGAAGTCACCTGAAAACTTTTTTTTTTTTTTTTTTAATAAAAATTTAACTGTAAACACAATCATATCTATTGATCATAACTAATATCTATGCATAACTATAATCTTATTGGTTTAAGAGATTTGCTTATCATTTATTTTAATTATTAAAAAGAATATTTGTCTCTTTAATCACTGCAATTTTTTTCCATATCATTTGAAAATTTTTTTTTAATGTATATTTCCGGAATTCGGATAGTTATTCCATTTGTATTCCGGAAAAATTTCTTTCTAACGGTTTCACCTTGATTATTTGATTACTTATTATCTTATCAATTCTTCGTTTTTTTTTTACCTTCTACTCTTTTCGCCTATCTTTAATCTATTTGACTTTGTCAACTGTTTCTTTCTCGATTTCATTTTAAAAAAAAAGCAGTATTTTAATTCCTAAATTCTTTATTATTAAGTTAAATTTGACATACTTACTCGAAGATCATTAGCTGCTATTAAAACATTCTCCAATTCAGTTTCTAAAAATTTAATTTGTCCATTTTGAATGAAAGCTACCACATTATAGAGACCGGCATTCGTAATATTTGGCATACCATTTAAATGAACTATAATTTCTTTACCGGATGACAGTGTTTCCTGTGATGCCTAAATATAATCCTTCTTTTAATTATTAGGCTAGCTTTTAAAATTATCAAAATGCTATAGTTATAGATGAATAAAATTCATATATTAGTGATAAATCATAATTTAGTTCAAAAATTTATTCAGGTATGACAGGTATGCATCAAAATCTAATTAGCTAATTAATTTTTATTTAAATTGTTTCATATTTTCGTTCTAATTTCATCAATTCACTTCTATCCTGAATGACTATTTGATAATACGCAATATATAAAGTCTATTTGATATTTTAGGATGAATTTAATGATATGATAAAAACCACTTATCATATATCAAAATGTTTGTGGAATTTTCCACGAGACTTTTATCAAATGTTTTGAAAAAAAGATATTTATGGAATATTTTTTTTTTTTAAAAAGATAAAAATACATATGATTTACTGGGAACTAAAAAAAAAAGAAAAGAAATGATTAAATATTTAAACAATTACAAAATTTTACACAACAAATATTAATTAATTCAATTATAATTTCATTTATATTAATAATACTTGTGATGAAATAAGCTTGCGGAAAATATCGGAGAATGCAGCAAGTAAACATGCAGGTGCATTACATGAATATCCATTTTCAAGTACAATTTTTACTTGATTTTTTAAACCGATATTTGCTGACCACTTTAAATATACTTCAGCTTCTAATCTGTCAGTACGCAATTCATCCTTAAATGAAAGGAAAAAAAAATTGTTAAATATAGTCAAGAAAAACTTTGAAATTATTTAATTTAAATAAATCATTAAAATATTTTTTTAGCAAAATTTATTATTTTACGTTTAAAGTTTTTTTCATAAATTTTTTTATAAAATCATAACAATTCATTGAAAATTTTCAACAATTAGTTTAGTGCAAGTACAAAAATGTTTACAAGTAATAAAATAAAACTAATACAGACTAAATTAGTTGCACAATTATCGTATAAAAAAATTTAACATATTCAATTTTTTGTTAAATAATTTATTAACTATTATAACAATGTAAAAGAAGAATGAATATGAAACAATAATTTTTTTTAGTTTAAAACTGAAACTTCAAATTTTTAATTTAAAATATTTCAAATATTCTTATCAACATCTGAATTAATTTTTTCAATAGCCATAAATATGATTTTTGAAGAAATAATTTGAAAATTTGCTAAACACTGTTCATGTTTTTTCCTTCACACTTTTTTTCTGTGTTTAAATATAAATATGATTTTTTAGTAATTAATAACGATCAATTAAATTAATTAAAACCTGCAAATAATATTTGCGAATATCGCCTGGTACAACCCAAACAACGTCCAACGCTAGTCGCTGCTGCAATTGCGGCACGCCTTCTTGCGACCTGCCGTACCACATTTGATAGAAGCATGCAAATGATTTGTCGCAATAATTTAAATCAAATAAATTTGTTTTTTCGAAGTAAATAAATTTGCATATGAATGTCGCAAATCGTTGATTTAGGCTTCCTTTTTATTTTTGAAATCAATCAATATTGTATTTTTTAACCCAAATTAAAAATTATTTCAAGCATTAATTAATATTAATTTAAAATAAGCAAAAACAATAAGTAAATAAACAAAATAACCAAAGCATTTTTTTCTTTTTCTTTTGAGAACAATTACTAAAAAATATTTTAGATTAAATGAAGTAAATTTTTACTAAATTTACAATTTTAAGCTTTTTTTAGGTCCTTACAACTAACAGATAAGTATAAAACATTTTAACAGCATTTTTAGTATTTCGATTTTAACTTTATTCTCATTTTAAATAGCTGTAATTAATTTCATAGAGAAATACTACTATTAAAATTTCATCTTTTTTTCAAGTGGAACTAATTAATTTTACAAAAAAATCTTATTCAAAGTTTTTTCGAAGGAAAAAAAAAGAAAAATTAATTTAACGGAAAAAAACGATTTACTTATTTGATTATTTTCCATCTTTTATTGCAGTTTTTCTTCTTATTGTTTCTGTTATCAATGAAAATACAATTTTACAATACTATGAAAATTTTCATAAAAAATTATTTGATACAAAAAATTAAAAAAATTTTTTTTTCCTCTAAAGATAAAGTTTAAAAAATAGCAAATAATTTGTAATAAATGAAAAAAATTCTAAGTACATAGAAATTTCTGGATGGAATAGAAATAACGAAAGGTCAATTTTTCCATAATGTTTAATTTTTAGTTATTGTTTATTTTAATTTTATTTTTTTTTTTATGGTTCTTCATGGTTTTTTTTTCTATCTTTAGTAATATGCTTATTTTACAAATTTTATTAATCTCTAACATTTCTTTATGATTTATTAAATTATTACAATTAGTCCAATTAATTTAGCTATTAATAATACAATTTTATGATTATCAAATTTTATGCAATATTTTTCTCAAAATAAAAATTTTTTTTTTCAATATTTTTTATGCCATTTTAATAATCTAAACATTTACCATTAATTAATTCTACTAAATTATGTCTAAATTATAGACTTAGTAATAGTAATTAGTCATACTTGGCTGTAAACTTAGTAATAATTGGCCATATTTGGCTGTAAACTCAGTGATAATAATTGGCCAATAATAGTGATTGGCCATATTTGGCTATGATTGATAAATAAACTGTGAAAAAGTTTCGTTCTTTTGTATTTTCATGCTTGTACAGCTGTCTAGGTGCAATGTATTACACATCGATGCAAAATAATTTTCATTTTTAAATAGCCTAAAAAAAGAAACATGTAGAAAATAGGATGGAAAAAGATGAAGAAAAAGGTGAAAAGGGTAATGGAATGAAAAGGAAAAGAAGAAAAAGGAGAGAAAAGAAGAAAAATGAAAAAGATAAAGGAACTTCGAAAAAAAAAAGTATCAATTGTTATCTTTTCATTTTAAAAATTGCTAACAAAAATGAATTTTTTCATTTTAATTTTGTTTCTTTCTAACTTTTTAAAACCTTTGAATTCAAAATAATTCAAATAAAAAAGTATTTTAAGTATTATAAATATTTCCATATGTTTAAATTTATGAAAGAATTTTTAGGCTTTTTAATTTATAAAAATATTTTAACTTTTAAATTTCTGATAACGTATCTTCTTTTTTTTTTATGATCGCATTGAAATTTTCAAACAAAAATCATTCACTATCAAACAAAAGTCGTTCATGAAATGTTAAACGTCATCTTTTAAAATTTTTCATTATGAATTAAATTAAATTGAATTTAGATTTGAATTGAAAATTGAAAACGCAATATTTCTATCAGAGTTGTTTCATTCTCCTTTTGCTATATAAAATTTTTTTCAATTTTCATTTAAATGCTTATTTGTGTCTACTAATTAGTCAATGAGTTAAATTAGTTATATTTGATATGATAGTAATTATTTCAACGAATAATTGCTATCATATCAAAGATAATAAAATGCTCACAGAATTGATCGATCGTTGCTGTAAAAGAAAGAATTCGTTTTTTTTTTTTTTTATTGTTAAAAATTAAATCAAACTAAAACTTAAAATGTAATTTGAATAAAAAAGAAAAATAAGACAAAAATTTTGCAGCTCAGTCTATAATGAATGGAAAATTGGATTTAACAGTATTAAACGAACAGCAACTCCAAGAATTTGTTCGAATTGTCGCAGAAGATTTCAAAATTAAATATGAAATATTACAACAAGTGCATGTTAAGGTAATTAAGTCTATTATGATTAATTATTAATTTATTTATTCAAATCATTAAAGGTATGAAAAGGCGGCACAAAAGGAGAAAATAATAAATTCAAAAATGATGAAAATAAAGTAATAATAAAGAGACAATAGAAATGAATCAATTATAGTAAATTTTTACAAATTTCATATTTATGTAATGTTTTTAGAAAATGCTTCATTGTATGTATGAAAAATTCGAAGAAGTTTTTCCTCGAATTTTTTTTAGCAATTATTTAATTCATCCTATTAATTGATAATTTACTAATTTCTTTCATACAGAAAATATTACTACTTTTTATATTTAATTAATAATAAGAAATTAAATAAGCATAATTTTGCAATTTTTATGAAATTAAAAATTTGAAATTGAATGATGCAAAATTATTATCACAACAATTTAAAGGAATACGATTTTTTCCTTTTCAGATAGCAAAAAATATTGAATTAACTGCCAAGAATTCATCATTTTGTGACTTTCCTATTTCATTTAATCAATGTTATCAACGATGCTATGACAATAAGAATGTGTTATGCAAATTACGCACCATTACAAGGTAAATAAGACAATGAATTAAAAAAAAGGAAACAAAACTTTTCTTTCATTACTTAAAAAAAATTGATAAAAAAGTGATGCATGAATGTTTCAAATTTGTTTCTCTATAGAAAGATGAATGATTGTAATAAAGAAAAAAAAGAAAAGATACGTTAATAATTAAGTGAAATAATTAATTATTAAAAAAAATGAAATGAATAGAAATAATATTAATTATAAAAATTAAAATTGAAAAATATGTTATATTATTTTTTCTTTGACTTTTAGTCTACAAATGAAGAAAAAAAAAAGAAAATTTCGGTTGTTTTAAGAGTAATAATAAAATATGCAAAAAAATTAGTATCAAATATTATATTACTTCAAGAATTGTCTATTTTTTTCAAATATCATTTTTATAGTTGCATAGAACAGAAACATAAGGAATGGTTAATTTTGTGTCCATTTAAAAATGAACAATTTGGATATGCCAAATATTTGTGCAAATGTCCAAGCATTGACGATAATGTATGTTTTTTTGAAGATATTAAAATTTGTTTAGCTTAGTTTATCATTTTAATCATTTTTTTTTCAAATTTCTCATTTTAAAACTTAAAAATTACAAGAAAGTAATAAATAAAAATGCAAACATTAAATTAAATAGGATATTATTCTAACTTATCATATCAAATTTTGTTCACTTTTCTGTCTCTTTTTTTTGGTTTGCCAATGAATTATAATTTAACTTTTAATTAACATTTTTATTCATTGCAAAAAAAAATTAATTATCTTGTAAAATAAATGAATAAATAAGCAAGGAAATAAATAAATAAATTAAGGAATCATGGTATTTACGTGCTATATTGGAATTGCATATTGATTACAAATTAGGTGTGCAAATTGATAAAGCATATGTTTGTAATTTCTCAACAGGTAAGTAGGTAATTAATATTTTGTAAAGGTAAAAAATTTTTTGCAAATATCATTTTAAACTTAATTGCTTTATTTTTTTTTAACTCTTAAAGATAATTGCTGTTATAGTGAAATTCAAAATACTACTACTATTTAATAATTTATATCCTATTCGCCTATAAAAATTGATATAATTTTTTTATCTGAAATATTAAAAATGTTTATGTATTCATATAGTAATTAAGTAATTAATAATGAAAGTAGAAATTTTTGTTTTCGTAGTTTTCTTTAAAGTAATTATTTAACTTACTTATCATTCCATTTGATTATTTTAAAATAAAAATCAAATATTAGCAAAAACTAAAAAGCATTTTCTCTCTCTTTTTTTTTTCAAACAGTTGGAATACTAAATGAATATCGTCAAAAATTGATTGAAGCTTTGTTAGCATATAATTTATCAAAACCATTTCAATGCATCGACGATGCTATCGAAGAAATCAAAGTAAGTAATTGACAAATATTTTTTATCAAAAAATTTTCATTTCATTGATTGAATAATTAAATAAAACATAGATGATTAAGTGTTTATCAAAAATATATTTATGTTATAATTATTTGATAAACACGCTTAGATCAATTTTTTATTTTTTTTTTTGCGTGAATTAGAAACATTCACTAAATTTGTATTTATAATGAAAGTTATTTATTAAATGTAATTATACTGCTTTTTTTCATATAAATTAGAATTATTTACTAAATTAATTTATATTTCTTTTTTCACGTAAATGCATGGGCAAGTACACGTATATACTTGTATATACGCATGCATGCATGCAATGCATGCAAACTGTTGTAAAATTGGATTCAAAATATTCACATATTTGAATATTCTGATTTTTCTTTCTAGAAAAAAAAATGACTGTCTTAACTAAAAAAAGAAAAATCAAAATTAATAATTTTTTCCAGTTGAATGCAAATGAGAATTGCATCGTACGATGTATCCTAAAAAACGATCACTGCGACGATTATTTCTTACTTCTTTCAAATGCCGTCATTTCCGTTATGGTAAAATTCAACAAAATCATTCCTCAAATATTTAAATTTTAATATTTCTTGTTCAATCATTTGAATTTTATTACTTTTTATGTTTTTTTTTTAGTATTATATAAATATTAATGTTGTATAAAGTTATAAGATTTATTGCATCATCGCATTCTATTAATTGATAGAAAATGCCTTATAATTTATTGATTAAAATTAAATTAAATTATATTAAATTTGAATTTTCATTATTCAAAGTTTGAATTAGTTTGTTAATTACATTTTATTATTTCTCGTGCTAATCTCAATTTACAGATTTCAAAGCAAACAACAGGCATGGAAATGTTATCGAAAGAAATGAATTCATCGTTATTTGAAACAAAAATTGGAAAAATTACTAGAAATTTGTATAAAACATCGTTTAAAAGCGGTGTACGAGATTTTGTTTTGTTTTTTTCAAATAAAGTATTAAAAAAAAACTAATTAAAATAGACGGATTGCATTGGATAATTAATTACTGATTAAAAAATTTCAATACGCAATTAATAGGTTACTTGATTTTAAATAAACTTTTAAATAAACTACATTACTTACATAAGTAAGTACAAATTTTTCTAATTTACTTTATTTCCTAATTTATTAATGTTATTTGAATAATAAAAATGAAAAAAAAAAAGGAAAATTTTTGCATGAAAAACTTTTATGTATAAAAGCAATTAAATTCACAAATTACTTTTAAATTTCAATTTAAAAATATGGATTAATTGTCATATTTTCAAATATATTAAGACCAATCAATAATCTTTCAATAAAGAGTCAAAATTACTACTTTTTATTAACTTAGATTGCGAAGCACATTTGAAAAAATTTCAATGAAATGACTCATCGTTTACAATAATTTTAGGATAATGCCTTTTTTTTCAAAAAATATTTGAATATTTGAATTTGAAGAAATATTTTTATTTAAAGTTTAAAATTTTTATTTGAAGAAATTAAAAATATTTCAATTATTTGCTTATAATATCCTTATGATTATCTTTTAAGACTATTTCATGCATTTTTATTGTTATTAGATTGCTTTTGTAGGAGTCAAAAAGTTCATTTATTAACAGCTTATCAGTGAAAATGCTAAAGAAAGAATGGAACATACGTACCGGTGATATGATTATATTATTTGGTACAATTACTTCTGGTAAGTTTCTAAACAATTGTTTACAAACAATTGTATTATTACTGAAAAATTGAAATTAATAAAAGATATTGATTCTTAAATAAGTGATTATTAGAGATGTAATATTAAGCTAAAATTACAATAATACTTTAACAATTAATTGATAAATTAATTAGAAATATTATTAATAGCAAACCAAATTTTGCTATTAATAATTTTCTGCCACTTTGATAAACTAGTGAAATTTGAACTATTCAGTATTACTTAATGCAAATTTTTTTTTTTTTCTTTTGGACTACAGTGCAGCATACAATTCCAAAATATTAGATTAATTAAAGTAATAATTCAAAATAACAACACAAAGAGCAATAACTTGTTTCTTTTTTCTCGAAAATTAAAAAAAAAATATGTGACAACATAAAAGCAATCTTTCATATTTAAGAAGCATAAAGAAAAAAAAAGATAAAAATTTTTTAAATATTTTTTCGAAATAATGAAAATATAGTAGAAATGAGATAAAAGCATTACAGATAATCTTGACTTGAATGTTTCCTGGTATATTGGTGCAAAAGTAATAACAAATGGTGGACGATATCGATATTGGCGGAAAGGTTTTGATTGTTGTTTGGAAATATTTGATTGTGATATATCAGATTCAGGTGATATTATATGCGTTGTAGAAGCAACAAATTCGATTGCTTCTGATATTAGCGTTTTGCATGTGAATGGTATGTGTAAAATTATTAAATTTTTGTTACAATAAATCAAAAGATGAAAAAATGAATGATTCAGTTAATTATTATTAAATAATTCAATTTGCCTTTCTTCTTTTTTTTTTTTTTGCAGATGATGATTTAGCTGGAATTGAACCAAAATTTTTGCAAAATTTGAAATATGATGAAATTTACGATTGTCTACAGTTAGCATGTCATGTATCAGGATACCCAATACCTTATGTTACCTTTCATTTTCGCAATCGTCGCATTACCAGCAATCAACGAATAAGTAAGCTTTAAATAAGCTATTATTAAGTTACACAAATACATTGGAAGTATAAAAAGGTAAATGTGATCATTTCAATTTTTTATCATTTTTGATTATTGTCTCATAAAGACATTAATTAATTTGGAAATCGCTTACAACTTTTAATTAAATTGTTCACGTTTAAAATATAATTTTATTAGAGAACAATGAGCAACGTGAAGGAAGCTTGAATTTAATAATTCAATCAAAACTTGAAAACATTAGAATCTTGCACATACATTCTTTGTATGAAATTTTTGTTGTTTTCTATTAGGAAATTATAACTTGCTTTAATGATTTTAATGATAATAAATTCATAAATAAAATATTGTAGAAACTAATTTTGTTTATGATTCTTAAAAAAATTTTTATTTACAGATATTGATCGAAAAAATGATTGGTGGATATTACGAATCAATAATTGTACAGTTGATGACGAAGGTAAGTATATAGCGGTTGCAAGAAATCGTATCGGACGAGTCATTTCATCTTGTTCAGTGATTTTAAGTAATAAAGATCCAACCACCTATATAGCTGATGTATAGGAATAGTTTTATCAAATGTTAATTTTGCTTTTCTAAATCTTTGAAAATTTAAAGTTGATGTCATTTTTTTTTTTTTTTGCCAAATTCGTTTTTGTAAAAACCAAAAACAAAAGGCAAATTTTTGTTGTTTTAATATATTGTTTCGTTGTGAAAGAATTTGTGTAATAGGTGATTCATTAAATCAAAGCAAAAAAAAATACTTGAAATGAGTCATATTATTTCACAATTTGATAGTACTGCTAAGATAAGAATTTTGTGATGAGAAGAAAAAATTTTAATAATTACTGGCCATTATTAATGATTCAGACATATCATTCATTATAAGTGCGACAAAGTTGCGAAGTTGGCACACAGCATTTTTTTAATAAACGTTTTTCTTCATTCTTTTTCAAATTCAATAAATAATTTTTAAAATGCCTTAATGATTTTTTGGTGTTGTTTTTTATTACTCAGATAAATAAATGATTAGAAAAAGTGAAAAAAATAGACAAAAAAAGGAAAAAATAAAAAATATGATTGGAAAAGGTAGAAAAAACAAAAAAGCAAAAATTAAAAGGTACAAGTAGTAAAATCATTTTTTGTATAATTACAACTATGAAATATAAATGAATTTATTTTTAGCAATAACTATTGACTGAAATGTTTAATGTTCGATTATAAAAATTAGAAAAAAAAGGCGCAATTTTTGTAAAGTTACATCTGTTAAAATATGCAGGTGCTATCATCATTTATCATTATATTTAAGCCATCTGAGTCATTTGACCTTTTGTCAGAAGTATTGCAGATCTGTTCCATTACGATTACGTAAATGACAGCATCAATTAATGACAAGCTAAGCTAAAAATTTCAACATTTTTACACTTACAAATTTTGAAATGCTGAAACACTTCAAACATATATCTATATTGCACCACATTTTATATTTGAAGAAATTCGATCTATACTGCATCACATTTTATGTTTGAAAAAATTCGAACTATATTAACCATCCTCTTTCACAAACATACATTTCACGTACAATATACCCTTTTTACTCACATATCCACAGTTAGCACTGATTTCATTCATTTAGGCATCATTTACAAATGTTATTGCTATTTGCATTCTAAAGAAATTACGCGTGAAATGTATATCGGAAAGTATAATACCGTAGGAGACAGGTTTATTCCATAAAATACCGTAAAGAATACCGTACGGGATAGGTTTATTCCATAAAATACCGTACAGTTGAAATAAACATCATGGAAAAATCATAAATTTGCTATAGGATATATATTGAAAATAGTATCATGGAAGTAACATAAACTTACTATAAAAGATACAATATATTTGTGTAGTTTAAAAAAAATATTACCGTATGAGAAGAAACTAGCAATTCAGAAGCACCAGAATTAGGAGTATTTAACTTTAAATTTACATAAATCTAATTTGCTACAGAAACGGCATATATAAAAGTGTTCAAAAAGTAATAAGTTTCATTTTCTTTTTCTTAAAAACGGTAATCGTTGTGTTTTGTTGAATTATATGATGGTTGAGAAGGATTACGATATAACGCTTAGGTCATATGGTAATGCATTCTGTAACATGGAAGTAGGCAATATTTATGATGGCAATATTGATGATATATTATGTGATTGTGTTATTATTACTGATGATAATGATCGGTAAGGCAACATTATATTAATAAAAACAAGGAAGAAGAAAAGAAATATTTATATATTTAATTCATCGTAGTCGAATAGAAAGTTTCTATTTTATTGTTATTCAAATAGCTAATAAATTTGATATTATTCCTTCATTACCTGTAGTGAATATGCTACCCTATATTATTTGTCAATACTTTACCGTATTGTTATTCGTTAACGTGTTAAAGCGATTGACACATTTTTTCTTATGGTAGTTTACAGTATCACTATTTATTAATGATAAATAGCAAGTGTTTGTTGTAATCTGCAACTTTTGTTATTTATTCATGACATATACAAATGTCGTCTGTGATTATTTATAATGCTACTATTTATTAAAATCCAATTAAGTATTGTCCTGACAATTTACAGTTACTGTATCACTTACAGTACGGTACTAATCCGAAGTATTGCGCTACTCAAAAATACGGTAATTTCTACTCATTTTAGATACCGATTAAACAGCCGATTTGTAGAACATCGTTGTCCTTATCTCATTCCATTTATGCTTTTCAATGAAACTACCCAACAATATACCATACATACATCAGTTTCAATCGATATTGTAAATTCGCTTTTATTTTTCTTTTTAAAATCTTCATTACTTATTTAGTGTATATATTTACATAATATAGCATTTTCACAATAAATTTTCAGTTTTTTTTTTTGAAAAATCTCAAGAAATTCAGAGTAAAATTAAAATCAATTTACTATGCTTTTAGATAAAAGAAATATTTTACGCTTTGAAATATGAAAATATTAATGTAAAAGATTGGCTTCAATTGGAACAAATTCTTAAAGTGGTATGCCCGTTTCTCTTATAATGAATGCCATTGTTCTTTTATTATTCTTTTATTATTTGTAAATTTAATGAAAAGATTGGCATCATTTGTAAATTTAATTAAAAGATTGGTATTATCAATAAGTTTGTTAATAATATTTATTATATTAAATATTAAAAACAAATAAAAAATTTTTCCGTAATGAAAAACTACACTTTAGTCGTTTGAACAAAGTAAAAAAATATAATTACAATCTCAGTCATCAAATAATCTTATTCANAGATTGGTATTATCAATAAGTTTGTTAATAATATTTATTATATTAAATATTAAAAACAAATAAAAAATTTTTCCGTAATGAAAAACTACACTTTAGTCGTTTGAACAAAGTAAAAAAATATAATTACAATCTCAGTCATCAAATAATCTTATTCATATATTATTTGTTCATGTGAAAACAAATTCAATAATTCTAAACTAAACAACTCAAATACAAAGATATTTGCTATTCATCATTGAAAAATTATGTGAAATTATGATTTCTATATTAAGTTTTACTGATAATATTATCTAACAATTAACACTTACAGCACTTTAAAAAGAAGCAGTTATAAATGAACCAAAATTTGACTAACATCTTTTTTTTGAATTTTATACTTTTTTTTTTGTAAAACGTAAAATTTTCGAAAATATAAATTTCAGGCAAATGACTGGAAATTAGACAGCATAAAACGATGTGTTGTACAAAATTTTGTTGATGGTATGAATGAAGAAAACTGTATTGGTGTTTGGCAAATGTGTATCAAATATTTGCCTGAACAAATAAAAAAAGTTTAAACAAAATTTTTTGTCTTATTTAAAATGAAGGTTTTTGAAAAAAAATGGGAAACAAAAAAACAAATAAAAAAATAACAAATAATCCATCTTTTCTCTATTAAAGAATAAAGAACAAAAAAATTGACATTACTATCATTTAGTATTTGATTCATTTAATTATAGACTTTTGAATATGTGTTGTATACTGTAAATTCATCTGTAAACAACGGTTACAATCTTGATTATTTTCGTCTTAAATGTGATGATTTATTTGAAATTTTGAATGCTGATTTATTGAAAGTAAATGATGAGGTATACTAATTAAATGTTACACATTTTAAATACATAAAAAATATTTGTGTTTATTGATAAAGTACAAATTTTTTGCTAAATTTTTAAATTCTGAATTTTTTAAATAAAAAAAATTATAACATTTCTATATGTATGTTAGATGGATGTTTGGATTCTAATTAAACGATGGATTTTGATAGATCGTAAAAAACGTATGCCATATTATCGTCCATTATTGAAGTGTATTCGTTATAGTTTGCTAAATGATGAGCAGGTTTAGCAAATTTTTCTCTTATTTTTATAATAATTTAAATTATGATTTCTAATTTACATATTTTTTCATGCTATTATTCTTGATTATTTTTATAATCTTGATTATTTTCGTTTTAAATATGATTATTTATTTGAAATTTTGAATGCTGATTTATTACAGCTATTATTATGATTATTATTGTCAGCAGATTTTGTTCATTTCACTTTATCTTAATTTATAAATTATATTTAAAATGATTAAATGGAAGACTTAATGATTGATGGAAGTATTTCTGCATTGTAGCAAAATTTAACATAAATTCTAACTAAATATAGCAATGAGTTTAAAGAGTAAAATTTTATGCTTTTCTAAATTACTATGAAAATTTCTGTTCTTTAATAAGGCATCATTAATATGAAACACTTTTGAATGTATATTTATTAATTGTGTCATTAATATTTAATAAAATTCATTCAAAATATTCCATTAGTTTATGAATATCAGACTTAAAAAAAAGAAACAATTTTAAATTGAACATTTATTTCAGTGCTAAATATAAAATATAAAGAAATTAAACATATTATCAATATTAAAAAAAAGACGAATATTAAACATTATGAAAAAGAGGCAATAAAAAAAGAAAAGACATTAAGAAAAAATTGTTAGTATTAAATTAAAAGTCAGAAAAAAAAAAAACGATAAAGTAAACATTATTCAAATTTTAGAAGAATGAAATTAAAAAAGATCTTACACGTTTTAAAATAAACATTATGGATGATCAAAAAAATATGATTTGGTCAATGAATACGGAAGCAAGAATTCCACGTGATTTATTGCTAGCAATTGGAGGATGGGAGAAAAGAGGACCAACAAATGTTGCAGAAGTATTAAATATTAATACTAATAAATGGCAACGTGCAAAAACATTTGAGGATAATCGTCAAATAGCTTATCATGAATGTATCGTTATCAATAATGTAAAAATTTTACTATTAAATATTTAATATTTATTTTATACAGAAAAGAATTATTTAAATATTCATTTTTTCTCCTTTTTTAAATAGAGAAAAGAATTATTTAAATATTCATTTTTTCTCCTTTTTTAAATAGAGAAAAGAATTATTTATTGGAGAAAGTTAGAATAAAGTATAGTTAGTTACTTATTTTTTTAATATTGATTACGATTTTTATTTTTAATAAAACTTTGTTTTTACTAAATATGTTTTATCGTTTATATGTATTTAAATAATATAGAATTTGTTTATTATTCAAATTTATAAATTTTAAATGTTAATTTTAGAAATTATATGTTATTGGTGGTTTCGAAGAAACACAATATTTTAATACGGCACGTTGTTATGATAGTGAAACAAAGGAATGGTGTGAATTAGCTCCAATGAATTATGCAAGGTAAAATTTTTTGTATAAATTTGTTTATTATTCAAATTTATAAATTTTAAATGTTAACTTTAGAAATTATATGATGTAATTATGATAAAATTACTAAAATGATACAATTTATCATATATTATGATATAATTATGATAAAATTCAATATAATTTTTAAAAAGAGATAACATATGGATCAGATATGGCAATTTGGTAAAAATAGAAAACATTTGAAATTATATTTTAAATTGAATAAATAATTATAATATTGCTACAATAAAATAATACAATTGAAATATTCAAATAGTTAGTTACTTATTTAGCTGCTTTATTTCATCTGATTTTTCGTTTTCTTTTTTTTTTTCATCTATTTAATCCTTATCCAATTTAAAATATAATTTTAAATGTTATTTAAATGTTTGAAATGTAATTTTAAATGTTTTTTTTTCAAATGTATAAAATATAAATTTGATTTATTTTCAAATTCATTTTTTGTAAACAAACCAATAAGTCATAAAAAAATTATTAAAAATAGAAAATAAAAAAAATTTAATATATACTATTTAATATTATTTAATACATACTATTTTAGTCCAGTATATATTTAATATATATTTGATAGAATAAATATATATCATTTAAAAAAGAAGAAAAAAATTGGATGAAATTTTTGTAGATGTTATATATCAGCATGTGAAATTAATGGTACAATTATTGTTGCCGGTGGTTCAGATGGTAGATCGAGACTTCGAACTGCTGAAATGTATGATATCAACAAAAATCAATGGACAAAAATTCGGTTATTATAATTTTTCTTATCAATTAACTTGTTTTTTTTTTTTCATCAACATTATTTAATAAAAAAATTTGCTGAAATGTCTCAGATTAAGGTAAAAAATTTTAAAAACAATTGAAATTTTAATGATTGCTATTCTGATTTTTCAAATTTAATTCAAGAAATATGATACAACGACGATCAGATGCAGCAGCATGTGCTATGGGTGGTAAAATGTACGTAGCTGGTGGTTATACCGGTGAAACGGTATTACAAACGGTTGAAATGTATATACCGGAAATGGATATTTGGACTGAAGTTGCACATATGAGCTCACCAAGATCCGGTAAATATTCATTCAATGAAAAGTTTATTTTTATCAAATAAAATTTATCACTTTAAATTAAATTTTACAAATTGTTTAAATTAGCACCGTAAGAATACTCTAAAAATCTTCTTCCTATTCATATCAGTTACTTATTGAAAGTATTTAGTCCGAAATTTTTATGCAAACAAAAATTTAAAGAATATTTCAAGCTTCTTTTTTCTACATATTTTAATTAATAACATGTTTGGCCAGATCTATGACCAAATTAAATCATTAATCAAGAGCTGTAAACAAAATTCATGTGTATCTGAATCTCATTGTAAACAAAACAAAAAAAAATGAAAGTTTTAAATTAGTTGTTGAATAGAAGCGCAAAAATTATTATTTTAAGGTTTTCAAATATTTTTAGGCCTGGCATGTGCAGCAAGTACAGATTTCATACTAATTGCTGGTGGATACGATGGTACGAACCGATTAAGCAGCGCAGAAATTTTACGAATTGGAAGCGCCCATACTGTTAACGTTGAATCAATGCCAATGCCAAGGTTTCAATTTTTTGAAATATTTCAAAGATTCTCTCTAAACTTTTATAAAAATTATAACTGCTACAAGTACTAGTAAAGCATTAACAATCTTTGCTTATTAATAAATAAAAAATTTTGTTGATTTGTTATTTAAAAATAATTCAAATTACGTTTAAAATTTCGTTGCAATAAACGATTGTATTGGAGTTATTTAGGACTTTTATGCTTCAAAAATTTATATTTTAAAATATTATTGATCTGATTGTAAAAGTTAAAGTTAAAAAATTGAGTTATTTTCGTTTAATTTTTTATTAAGATTTATTTATTTCTAACATAAATTATTGAATTAAACTGTTTCCTTTTCTTTTAATTTTTTTTTTTACTAAACAATTTTTTTTTTTTTTTTTAAGATCAAATTTTGCAATGTGTAAAATGGGAAATTATTTTTATGCTATTGGCGGTTATAATAGAACGGTGACTAAAACAGTGGTACGTTTTGATGGTAAAAAATGGGAAAGAATTTGTGATATATCAGTTTCACGTAGCGCTTTACGTGTTGTACTACTGAAAGCTTGGCCTGATCCAATTCAATTACTTTGCAATACGAATACAAATTCAGAAACTACGCAAAATTCGACGTGTGAAACAGAATCTTCAGATTCTCAAGAAACGAGTAGTTCTCAAATAACAGATATAAGTGATGAATCAGACTGAAATTTTATGTTAAAAATTTTTTATTAAACTAAAAATTGGCAATAAATAATTGCTTTCGATTAAAATTTCTAATGAAAAAAAAAAAGTGCATTTTTTATGATATGCGCAATAAAATATTTGCAATGCATGCATAGTATTACTTACTTTTATTTTTATCACTTTATCCTAATATTATCAGTCAATTTTTAAAATTTAAATGTTAAAAAAATTTTGCTATAAATTTTGATATGTTTGAATAAGAGATTTAAGTAATTTTTTGTTCATTTTAATTGATTGATACTTCAGATTTAAATAATAAATTTTCAAGTTCTTTTTAAAAATTTGACAAAATTCTTTGTATATAATTTAGCTTGGAAAAAGACGAAGTTATAATAAAAAATAATATTTAATTTGAAAAAAAAGAATAAAAAACTGAGAGCAAAATTGTTAATGGGAAAAGATTAAAAATGCAATTATAACAGTGATTTTTTGGGCGCAAATATTTGGTTTTATCATTTCCAATTAAAATATTATTTTTAGTTACTTTTCAATATGTTGCAAATGTGATGGAAGGTTTAATTCTGAAAAACTGTTATTTGTATGATTGTGACTTTAATATAAAATTTGATTAAATAAAGTATAATTTCATTCAGTAATTCAATTGCAATTTAATATTTTTGTTTTAGAATTTTATTTTTGTAAAATTGCAAATTGTAGTGCTGATTTAGTTAATTTAATTCATTTAATTTCTCTAATTATTAATTCAATTCCAAATCATAATTGGTCTTTCAATAATAGTAATAAGTATATAAAATTTAAGTAAAATATAGGATAAAATTATGTATCAAAACTGGCATCAAAGTTTTTGCTTTTAGCATCAAATTTCCTGTTTTAATATTATTTTAAGTTTATATTTTTTAACAAAGAAAAAAAATTTCGTTTTCTTTCATTTTATTTTATTTTCAAAAAAGTAAGATTAAAACAAAAACCAATTAAAAATGATATTGGTTTTTTTTTTTAATTTTGTTGTTGTTTTCACTTAGATCGTTTATTTTGCTGCTCAAAAAGAAAACTAAAAAAAAGAAAAAAATAATTTCTTTCTCAAAAGTATAAATTTCTTTGAAAAGGATAAATTATTAACAAATAGCTTTTTTTTTGCAGTAATTTACTTATTAAATTTATTTACTGTTATTTTTAGGAAATGTTGAAATTAATTAAGCATTATTTAAATTAATTTCTATCTTTTCTAATCTAATCATTTCATCATTTTCTTTTTTGTTATTCTAAAATTAAGCAAGAAATATGCATTAAATTAATATTTTCATGTGATCTTATTTGGAAAAATCTTTAAAAAATTATTGGCTTCAACTTGCTGTATTTAAAATTGTTTGTTAAATGACAATTAGTTTAAATTATTATAAAAATCAATAAATTAATTGAGATTCATGCTTAAATTATTATAAATGATGAATATCAAAATAACAACTAATAAATGATTAATCATTTCATTTTAATTTCGTTTTTAACAAGACAAAATAAAAAAGAAAAAAAGTAAAAGAGAAAAAGAAATGAAAGAGATGACAACTTCTCATCATTTTTTTCAAAAAAAAAAAAGAAAAAAGCATATTTGAAACGTTTTTGTATATTCAATTCCAAAAGATATTATCGGTTAATTAACAGCTGTTAAAATAATACTTCAAATTGTTTACATTCTTCTTTAAGTTTACTTAACAATCATTATTTTATTAATTATTGCTATTCGTTTCACAATTAACTGATTGTTTTGAATAATTTAGTTAATTTTTATTCAAACTTTTTTTAATTATGATAACTGCTATCATCTCTCTTATCATTTATTATTTTTCGACTATGAGAATTTACATACGATCATGAAATATTATATTATTATTATCATTAGACTATTATTATCACTATTTTATCATTTATGTTATTATTATTACTGCTGTAGCGATTTTCATAATCATTATTTAGATATTTACTTTATAAATAATTACTATCACTATCTTACTTCTCATTATTGCTTATTCTTGAACTACTATTGTTGTTCTTAATAATTATCATCTTCACATATTTGTTATCACTATCATATCATTGCTGCTAACATTTCTGTATTCGTAATAATTAATTACAACTAATATTTATCAATCGTTATCACTACAAGTAAATATTATCTGAATTTCCGATATATCACAAGCATTAACAGAAAAAAAGCATTTACAAATTGCACATAAGCTAAATCAGTACGATAATATTTTAATTTCAGGATGAAAAATTTTAAATTTACTTTTTGCTTTTTCAGCTAATTATTAAAACAGTAATTGTCTACAAATACATTTAACAAAGCATTGCAATATAAACTGCGATTGAAAAAATGACAAATTTTCAAAATTCAATTTTTTTTTTTCTTTTTGTAATTTTCATTATAAACAAGCGAATAGCTATTTGCAAATTATTTGTAATAAAAATGATAAAATTTCAAATTTTAGTTTTTTTTTTGCGGTAAATTACAAAGCAGTAATTATTGCATGGTTAGCAGTGGAGAGAAAGTTTTCATATCCATATGATATATTATCTGACATCTTACTTTGACCTTTCCGTCTGGGCAATCAACAAAACTCATTCAATTCGTTGTCGAAAAGCAAAACTAATGGAAGGTATATGAGAAAGTTTCGAATTAGCAATTAGCACTTTCTGTTTTTCATTAAAACCTACGATTCGTTTTTTTTTTTTTTTTTCTTTCTGTTTTTCTCAAATTTTTCATTTTATTACTTATTCCGTTTTTTTTTTTCCGTTTCAGGTCCGCTTTACTTTGTTTTCTTGCCTAATTTGATTTTTTTTTTTTGTTTAATTTGAAATTAATAAATAATTGATCATATCTTTTTAATTTTATCAATTTGTAGACAAAATTTTGCATTTAAAATTTGCTGCAAAAGAAAAAAAAATCATTGATAAGCTAAAATTTGAAATTATTTTTTTTTTAACATAAAAATGTTCAATTTTTTTAATTGTGTTGTGTTAAGAGAAGAAAATGTTTCAACATTTTTTAACAACTTTAAACAATTCGCTCGTTTATTTTCCCATTTCTCTCATTCTGCACACTCTTCTTATCATTTATTAAATTTATTAAATTGAAAAATTTGCCTTTTGTGTTAATATTTACAAGTAATGAACTTTAAATTTCAACTGCAATTTCAAAATATTTAGCAATTCTTTCCAATATTTTTTTATAATCAAATCTTTAATCAATTTATAACTTTGAAATTTCCTTTCTGTTAGCAATTTTTTATTAACACAAAAGTAGAATTTTTAATTAATCCATTTGAAATATACCGTAATATGCGTGAAATATACCGTAAACGTGACGAACAATATTTAAAATAAAATAAATAACATCAAAAAGTTTACAAAGATATAAATTTTTTTTCTTCTGTTAACTAAATTTAGGTATTAAAAAAATGCCAATAGCAAAAACAATCCAAAATGTTCACGCATTTATAACGATTGGTCTTCGTCCACTGATACCACTTGGAATATTGATAGCGTATACGTTAATTGGCGCATTTATGTTTATGCACGTGGAAGGACCAAATGAACGTCGAGACATTGAATTACACCAACGTGAACAGCGTGAAATATATGAAGTAATTCTAATATATAAATTTATATATTTTAATGATAATTTTAATGAATAAAAGTATACTTGTTTAAATTATTTGAAATGACTAATTACATTATTATTATTGCTGTTATTTTATTATCACTATTATTATTATCATTATTATTATTACCTTTGTTATTTTATTATTATTAATTATTATTGATTATTATTACTTT